>SNQJ01S0020423.1:9341-44677 GCA_010110895.2 Picea sitchensis
ATGTGGGCCCCGTTTGGGTAAGTTAGTACATCAACTTCCCAGGGTCGTAACTTTTTCATACGATCTTCGTTTTAGGCACACGATAGCCTGTTGCAAAGGTATATCCAAGGACTACACATTTTTTTGATATTTATCAAAGGTCATTTTCGACTATGGTGAGCCCTAAAAATGTTGTTTAGAGCTTCAAAACGGCCCCACAAGTCAGGGAGCCGAAAACTAGGAAAACAAAACTGCCAAACTCGAAAACTGCCAAAATGAACCAGTTGGAATAGGTGGGAGGCCATCGAAATCCATCTGCATCAATCCTTCCCCATTAGGAAGCAATGGTCTCCATTGCGTTGAGTTCCCCCATTGGATGAGGAAATTTCTGTTGAATTTAGCCTCGGGTGAGCCACTTGCCTTGGTGCAAGAGCTGCCCTGCTTTAACAACTCGATAAAGCTAGATCCTTTGTTGTCGGGTTCTCTTGATCTCTGTGTCCACAATCTGATAACTGGATTCCTGTTGCATGCAGTTAGGGTTGAGCTATATTGGTCTCAACTGCTCTGCTATCTCTGAGGTGTCCAATAATGGTGGGAAATATGGCTGAAGGAGAGCCACGTTGAAGACTGGGTACAAACCAAGTAAAGGGGGAATGTTGAGCACAAAATCATTGTCACCCACAACTTGGTTGATGGTGTATGGCCCATACTGAAGTGGGCGAAGATTCCGATGGGGCCCTGTAAGGCATTCTTTTTGCAAGTGCAACTAAACTTTGTCGCCCACCTGAAACTTATGTGGCACCCGGTGTTGATCATGGCGCTGCTTGTACTTGGCATCAGACTTCTGTAAAATATCCTGAACCTGTTGGCGGATGTGCTAGATCCGCTCAATGAACCGGGTGGATTTGTTAGCTTTTGGTGGATCAGGGGACAAGTCGGTCGAGGTGGTCGCCAAGGGTAGTGCAACATCCATGGGGCCCAATGGTTGGAATCCCAACCCCACTTGAAAGGGGATGTGGCCAGTTGAGATATGCAGGGCTCGGTTGTATCTATGTTGGACATAGGGAAGACTCTCATCCCATGTGCGGGGGTTCTTGGAATTGTACATGCACAGGATATGTACGATCATCCGATTGATGACCTCAGTTTGGCCATCTGTCTAGGGGTGGAAGGCAGTGGATTTGGTGAGCTTGGTATCTAGCAGTGACCAGAGGCTTGAGACAATGGATTTTGGGATCCCAAAGTTTACCCAGATGTGTTCAAAGAATATCCTGGCAATGGCCTCTACAGTGATGTTCTTCTTGCAGGCCACCATAATCACCATCTTGGAAAAGCGATCAACAACCACAAAGACACAGTCATTGCCCCTCTTGGTGGACGGGAGGCCCGACATGTAGTCCATTGAGATGGATTCCCACGACTTGTTAGGAGTAGGTAGAGGGGTGTACATGCCCTATTTTTTAGTGGTCAGCTTGGCAATATCACAGGTGGTGCAGGACCTGATATACTTTTCGACATCCTGTCGAAGTTTCGGCTAGTAGAAATGTTTTTGGGGCACTGCCACTTTCTTTTCGATGCCAAAGTGTCCTGCCACCCAATTGTAGTGAGATTCCCAAATCAACTTCACACACTCACCTAAAGGAACGTATTGATGGACCAAATGGCACAACAACCCATCCTGAAGATGGAAATTAGCGACCACTGAGTTTTTTCCCAACATTTGGTAAGTGGTGGAGAAGTCAGGGTCTGTCTCATAGAGGTGGGGCAATCTGGAGGTCTCATGGCTGCAAGAGTCTAGCACCATGGTGAGTGTCGTGATTGATGGTCGGATAAGGCAATCATCAACTTGGTATGTACTTCATGTTTTATACTTGATGTTGAGGTGGAATTGTTGTAAGAATGTGGACCACTTCTGATGGCGGTCATTCTGCAATTTTCCTTGGCTCTGCATGAATTATAGTGGCTTGTGATAAGTGTGGATGACTGTCTCCTTCCCTAGAATGCAATGTCTCCATTGGTGGCAGACTTGCACAATGGAATACATTTATTTGTCATAAGAAGGGTACTTATGGTCAACATCCAATAGTTTCTCACTATGATATGCTAAAGGGAGGTAGTGTTGAGTGAGAACGACGCCCACATCATAGTCTGAAGCATATGTCTCAATCTCAAAAGGATGTTGCAGGTCCGATAATGAAAGTACTGGGGATGAGCACAAACGCTGCTTCAAGTCATCGAAGGCTTGTTGTTGGGACATGCCCCACACAAATTTTTCCCTACCACCACCCCTGGTTACTTGGCTGAGGGCCAATGCGATATGAGAGAATCCCAACACGAACTTGTGATAGAAATTGGCGAGGTCCAAGAAGACCTGAAGCTCAGTGAGTGTGGTTGGGGTTGGACGGTAATGGATGACCTGGATCTTGGCTAGATCCATATGCACACCATGCTGATCAACAATGTAGCCTAAGTAATGGACCTTGTCCATGCCGAAAGAGAATTTTTCCAAGTTTTCATATAGTTTGTGTTGTTGCAGGGTGTGCATAACCTACTGAATATGTTGCAAGTGTTCCACCCAAGTCTTGTTGTAGATGATGATTTCATCTAGATACACCACTACACAATTACTAGTGAAAGGTCACAGGATATCGTCCATCATCCTCATAAACGTTGCTGGAGAATTTGTCAAACCAAAGGGCATGACCAACCATTGAAAAAGACCTTCTTTTGACTTGAAGGTGGTCTTCCATACATTTGTTTGTTCTATTGAGACCTGGTGGTAGCCAGACTTCAGATCAATCTTACTGAAGTATTTGGCCCCCGTGAGCTAATCAAGGAGTTCGTCAATTCAAGAAATCGGGTCCCTGTTCCAGACTATGATTTTATTCAGGGCCCAATAATCAATGCAGAGTTGCCAGGTCCTGTATTTCTTCTACACCAGTATGATTGGGCTCCCACAAGGCGATGATATGGGACAAATGTGCCCCTTATGGAGCAGTTCTTGGATATACCTCTTGATCTCCTCGTTTTTTAATAGAAAGTGGTGGTAGACTGACCCATTGGGTAACTGTGCACCTGGGGTTAGATCCATGGGATGATTCACCTGGCAGTGCACACATACCCCGGTAGGAGAGGAGAAGATATATAAGTATTCTTCTATGACCTTATCCACTTTCTTCTATTGTGTGGAGAGATCGGCCGCAGAGGCCCTAGATGTGGTTGCGATCTTTCACTTACTATTTGAGCGAATCATGAAGAAGACAAATTTCCCAGTCTGAGAGATGAACTTCCTGCATTGCTTGGCAGAGATCAAGGAAATATCACTAGGAGGGACTGCCTCGGTATCCTGTACAATTTCTTGTTCAAAGTAATAATAACACTACGAGGCCTAGACTCATATACAACATGACGTTTCCATAAATAAGGTTGGCCCAAAATAACATTACAAACATAGAGAGGAGCAACATCACACAATACCTCATCTTTGAATGGCTTGATGTCGTATGACAGTCGACACTGTTGGCTGATGCAGAGATTTCTTCCTTGGCGGAGCCATCCAATGGTGTAGGGTTGCGGGTGCAGCATTGTCGGCAGGGCCAGAAGCTTGATGAACTCTGCTGAGATGAGTTTCTTCTGGCTACCGCTATCAATGATGAAGTGCAATGGGGTGCCTTTTACCCACATCTGCAAATGGAAAAGGCACTCGCCTTCTTCTGGCTCGTTTGGTTAACCAGGTTGGAGCTTGGTGGTAGAAATGGTGGCATTGGGTTCTGCATCAATGATATGTCTTCCCCTTTCTGGTTCTGACTCAGAGTTAGAACCCACATCTGATTGAGAGGTTTTCACTTCGTCCACTAGAGACTGCTTTGAGCGAGAATCGATAGTGTTATGCCAAGGGCTCTTATGGAAGTCGCACCACTTCCCGATATCCTTCTTTGTCTTTCTGATGTCCTTCTTTGCTCGTGTCTTGGACTGGTTGTCCTAATACTGTCCATCTTTGTTGTGTCCTTTTTTCTATAGGTTGGGGCTGCCCTTTCCTGGTTTTTGCTGCGAGGGGTTCCCAGGCTCAAATTGTCGTGTCTTTTGTTTGATCTTTTGCTCAATTTTGATGACATATCAATAGGCCACGCCCAAGGATGAGATGTCCAAAAACTCCATTTCAGTATCGATGTATCTATGCAAAGCACTGTAATACTTGATCACCAAATTTCTCTCTGAATCTTCGATACCCAGCTTGGTGCACAGGGTATGGAAAATATTTGTGAAATCTGGCATTTCTTTGTCTCTTTCTTGCCATAGTGTGGTCCATTTGGTATACAAGTCATCATAACTTCCGACAGGGTAGTCTTGTTCCTTAATAGCATCCCTGAAGGATTCCCGGGTGGCTACGACTGCAAATAATGAGGGTTCCTCTATTTCCTTTTCCTCATAGAAAGTTTCCCACCAATCTTTGACATGGGGAACGACTTTCGGGAGCACAAAAGTAATTTTTTTTGTATTTGAAAAGTTATGGACAGAAAAATACCCTTCTAGTAGATTCAACCACTTGTTTACAACATCTGCATCTATCTAACCTTCAAATATAGAAATATGAAAGTTGATTTGTACCTTGAAGGGGGTGGCACCTCCGCTCGAGGAAGATGCGTCACCTATTGGTAGTCATCGAAGGATTTGTGCGAAACTATCCATCATCTCATTCCTCTGTTGCATGAGGGATTCCTCAAGATATATTTTGAAAGGATCTCATGTCTCGTCATATTTATTTTCTCCTACCATGGGAGGTCGTTTGGGCATGCGAGAGATTTTGTCCTCAAGAGAAATAAGTTCGAGACCCAATTTTTTGTACCCTGACCTCATTGGGGACATGCATTAAGATGACAAGGAGTAGACCTCTCTGATACCACTGATCTAGATTTTATGAGCAAAACTAAATGAATACAGATTATTAAAATATGCTTAACACAGAATAACAGAGATACAGTAAAACTAGTTTTCTATTCAATAAGGAAATAAGTTGAAACTGTAAAATGCAGCGGAAAAAAGGCTTGCTGGAATGGTGGTGGCTTATCTCTGAGAAGAGATGTGACGGTTGCGCTCATTCACAAGAAGATGATTACAATGAGGCTCTGAAGGAATTTTTATAATAAATAGGAATGTAAAAAACCCTAGACATCCAAAAACCTAACCCTAGGAGATGAAGCGCCAAAAGTCATATGGGCCCCGTTTTAGTAAGTTAGTAGATCAACTTCCCGGGGTTGTAAATTTTGCATACGATCTCTATTTTAGGCGCACGATAGCCCGTTGTAAAGGTGTATTTGAGAACTACACATTTTTTTATATTTATCAATGGTCATCTCCAACTATGGTGAGCCCTAAAAATGTTGTTTAGGGCCTCAAAACGGTCCCACAAGTCAGGGAGCCGAAAACTAGGAAAAAAAAACTGCCAAACTCGATAACTGCCAAAATGAACCAACTGGAATAGGTGGGAGGAAAAAAAAATCCATCTGGATCAATCCTACCCCCTTAGGAAGAAATTTTCTCCATTGTGTTGAGTTCCCCCATCAGATGAGGAAATTTCTGTTGAATTTGGCCCTGGGTGAGCCACTTGCCTTGGTGCAGGAGCTGCCCTGCTTTGACAACTCGATAAAGCTGGATCCTTTGCTGTCAGGCTCCCTTGATCTGTGTGTCCACAATATAATCACTAGATTATTTTTGCATGCAGTCAGGATTGAGATATATTGGTGTCAACTACTCTGCTATCTTTGAGGTGTCCAATAATGGTGGGAAATATGGCCGAAGGAGAGCCATGTTGAAGATTGGGTTCAGGCCAAGGAAAGGGGGAATGTTGAGCACACAAGCATTGTCACCCACAACCTTGGTGATGGTGTATGGCCCATATCAGAGTGGGTGAAGCTTTTGATGGGACCCTTTAAGGCGTTCTTTTTGCTAGTGCAACCAAACTTTGTCTCCCACTTGAAACGTATGTGGCACCCAGTGTTGATCATGGCGCTGCTTATACTTGGCATTGGACTTCTATAAAATATCCTGACCCTGTTGGCAGATGTACTAGATCTACTCAATGAACCGGGTGGCTTTGTCAGCTTCTGGTGGAGTAGGGGATGAGTCGGTCGAGGTGGTCACCAGGGGAAATGCAACATCCATGGGGCCCAAAGGTTGGAATCTCAACCCCACCTGAAAGGGGCTATGGCTAGTTGAGCTATGCAGGGCTCGGTTGCAGCTATGTTGGACATAAGGAAGACTCTCATCCCATGTGTGGGGGTGCTTGGAATTGTACATGCTCAGGATATGTACGATCATCCGATTGACAACCTCAGTTTGGCCATCTGTCCGGGGGTGGAAAGCAGTGGATTTGGTGAGCTTGGAATCTAGCAGTGACTAGAGGCTCGACTAGAATGTGCTGAGGAAACGACTGTCCCAATATGAGACAATGGTTTGTTGGATCCCAAAGTTTACCCAGACGCGTTCAAAGAATAGCTTGGAAGTGGCCTCTGCGGTGATGTTCTTCTTGTAGGCGGCCATAATTGCCATCTTCGAAAAGCGATCAACAACCACAAAAACACAGTCATTTCCCCTCTAGTCCATTGAGATGGATTCCCATGGCTTGTCAGGAGTAGGTAGATGGGTGTACAGGCCCTGTTTCTTAGTGGTCGGTTTGGAAACAATGCAGGCGGTGCAGAACTTGATATACTTGCCGACATCCTGTCAAAGTTTCGGCTAGTGGAAATGTTTCTGTAGCACTACCACTGTCTTTCCGATGCCAAAGTGTCCTGCCACCCGACTGTAGTGAGCTTCCCAAATTAGCTTCACGCGCTCACTTAATGGAACACAGAGATGGCGCAGACGACACAACATCCCGTCCTGAAGATGGAAATTAGTGACCACTGAGTTTTCTCCCAATATTTGATAGGTGGTGGAGAATTCAGGGTCTGTCTCATAGAGGTGGGGCCATCCAGAGGTCTCATGGTCGCAAGAGTCTAGCACCATGGTGAGTGTCGCGAATGGAGGTTGGCTGAGGCAATCAGCAACTCGGTTGGTACTTCCTGTTTTATACGTGAAGTTGAGGTGGAATTGTTGTAAGCATGTGGACCACTTCTGATGGCAGTCATTCTGCAATTTGCCTTGGGTCTACATGAATTGTAGTGGCTTGTGATCAGTGTGGATGACTATCTCCTTCCCCAGAATGCAATGTCTCCACTGGTGGCAGGCTTGCACAATGGAGTACATTTCTTTGTCATAAGTAGGTTACTTACAGACAACATCTGATAGTGTCTCACTATGATACACCATGGGGTGGTCGTGTTGAGTGATAACGACACCCACAACATAGTTTGAAGCATCTGTCTTGATCTCAAAAGGATGTTGCAGGCCCGGTAATGAAAGTACTAGGTATGAGCACAAACACTACTTCAATTCATCAAAGTCTTGTTGTTTGGACATGCCCCACACAAATGTTTCCTTACCACTACCTTCGGTTACTTAGCTGAGGGCCCATGTGATATGAGAGAATCCCAACACGAACCTACGATAGAAATTGGTGAGGCCCAAGAAGCTTTGAAGCTCAGTGAGTGTGGTTGGGGCTGGCCAGTCACGGATGACCTATATCTTTGATGGATCCACATGCACACCATGCTGATCAATGATGTAGCCTAAGTAATGGACCCTGTCCATGCCGAAGGATCATTTTTCCAAGTTTTCATATAGTTTGTGCTGCCGCAGGGTGTGCAGAACTTGCTAAATATGCTGCAAGTGTTCTGCCCAAGTCTTGTTGTAGATGAGGATGTCATGCAGATATACTAGTACAAAATTACTAGTGAAAGGTCACAGGATATCATCCATCATCCTCATAAAAGTTGTTGGAGCATTTGTCAAACCAAAGGGCATGACCAACCATTAAAAAAAACCTTCTTTTGACTTGAAGGCAAACTTCCATACATCTGTTTGTTCTATTGGGACTTGGTGGTAGCCAGACTTCAGATCAATCTTACTAAAGTATTTGGCCACCATGAGCTGATCAAGGAGGTTTTCAATTCGAGGAATCAGGTACTGGTTCCAGAATGTGATTTTATTCATGGCCCGGTAATCAATGTATAGTCACCAGGTCCTGTCTTTCTTCTGCACCAGTACAATTGGGCTCCCACAAGGTGATGAGCTGGGACGGATGTGCCCCTTATGGAGAAGTTATTGGATTTGACTCTTGATCTCCTTGTTTTCTAACAGAGAGAGGCAGTAGACCGACCCATTGGGTAGTAGTGCACTTGGGGTCAGATCGATTGTATGCTTGACCTGGAAGTGCAGAGGTACCCCGATAGGAGAGGAGAAGATATATGAGTATTCTTCCACGACCTTATCCACTTGCTTCTGTTGTGTGGAGAGATCGGTCGTGGAGGCCCTGGATGTGTCTACGATATTTCGCTTACTCTGTGAGTGAATCATGAAGAAGACAAATTTCCCAGTCTGAGAGATGACCTTCCTACATTGCTTGGCAGAGATCAAGGAAATAGCACTAGGAGGGACTGCCTCGGGTATCCTGTACAATTTCTCATTCAAAGTAATAATAACACTATGAAGCCTAGACTCCGTACATCATGACTTTTCCATAAATAAGGTTGTCCCAAAAGAACATTACAAACTTTGAGAGGACCAACATCACACAATACCTTGTCTTTGAAGGGCTTGATATCGTACGATAGTCGACACTATTGGTTGACGCGGAGATCGCTTCCTTGGAGGAGCCATCCAATGGTGTAGGGTTGCGGGTGCAACATTGGCAGGGTTAGCCGCTTGACAACCTTTACTGAGATGAGGTTCTTTTGGCTATCGCTATCAATGATGAAGTGCAACGGGGTGCCTTTTACCCACATCTGCGAATGGAAAAGGTGCTCTCCTTCTTCTGGCTCGTCTGGTTCACCAGGCTGGAGCTTGGTGATAGAAACAGTGGCATTGGGTTCTGTGTCAATGATCCTTCTTCCCCTTTTTTGTTCTGACTCAGAGTCAGAACCTACATCTGATTCAGAGGCTTTCACTTCGGCCACCAACAACTTCTTTGAGCAACAATCATTAGCGTTATGCCAAGGTCTCTTATGGAAGTCGCAACACTTCCTGGTATCCTTCTTTGTCTTTCTGGTGTCCTTCTTTTCTTGTGTCTTGGACTGGTTTCCCTGATATTTTCCATTTTTGTTGTGTCCTTTGTTCTATAGTTTGGGGCCGCCCTTTTCTGGATTTTGTTATGCGAGGTTCCCAGGCTCAAATTTTCACATTTTTTGTTTGCGCTTCTGCTCAAATTTGACGACATACCGATAGGCTGCGCCCAAGGATGAGATGTCCAAAAACTCCATTTCATTCTGGATGTATCTATGAAGAGAACTGCGATACTTGAGCACCAAATGTTGCTCTGAATCTTCGATACCCATCTTGGTGTGCAAGGTATGGAAGATATTTGTGAAATCTGGCATTGCTTGGTCTCTTTCTTGTCGTAGTTTGGTGCATTTGGTATACACGTCGTCAAAAATTCTGACAGGGTAGTATTTTTCCTTAATGTCATCCCTAAAGGATTCCTAGGTGGCTGTGACTGTAAATAATGAGGGTTCCTCTATTTCCTTTTTCTCACAGAAATTTTCCCACCAATCTTTGACATGGGGAATGACTTTGAGGAGCACAAAAGTAATTTTTTCTCTATTTGAAAAGTTATGGAAAAACAAATACCCTTCTAGTAGATTCAACCACTTGTTTACAACATCTTCGTCTATCTTACCTTCAAATATAGGAATATCGAAGTTGATTTGTACCTTGAAGGGGGTGACACCTCCTCTCAAGGAAGATGCGTCGCCTGTTGGTAGCCGCCGAAGGATTTTGTGCGAAACTATCCATCATCTCGTTCCTATGTTGCATGAGGGATTCCTCAAGAAACATTTAGAAAGGATCTCCTGTCCCATCATATTTCTTTTCTCCTGCCATGAGAGGTCTTTTGGGTGTGCGAGAGCTTTTGTTCTCAAGAGAAACAAGATCGAGACCCAATTCTTTGTACCCTGACCTCGTTGGGGACATGCATTAAGATGACAAGGAGCAGACTGCTCTGATACCATTGATTTATATTTTATGAGAAGAACAAAACGAATACAGATTATTAAAAGATGCTTAAAACAGAATAGCAGAGATACAGTAAAACTGGTTTTCTATTCAATAAGGAAATACGCTGAAACTATAAAATGCAATGGAAAACAAGCTTGTTGGAATGGTGGAATCTTATCTCTGAGAAGAGATGTGATGGTTGATCTCATTCACAATAATATGATTACAATGAGTATTTGAAGGCATTTTTACAATAAATAAGAATGTCAAAAACCCTAGACATCCAAAAACCTAACCCTAGGAGATGAAGCGCCAAAAGTCATGTGGGCCTTGTTTGGGTAAGTTAGTACATCAACTTCCCGAGGTCGTAACTTTTGCATATGATATTTGTTTTAGGCGCACAATAGCCTATTGGAAAGGTCTACTTGACTATGGAGAGCCCTAAAAAAACTTTTTAGGGCCTCAAAACGACCCCATAAGTTAGGGACCCCAAAACTAGGAAAACAAAAAGCTGTCAAACTAGAAAACTGCCAAAATGAACCAATTGGAATAGGTGGGAGGCCATCGACATCCATATGGATCACCACCTCATACAGTTACATGATCTGGATGAGATCCCACATGTGAAACACCCCAAACTTAAGAGAGGTTAGCCCAATAGGATGCCCTAAGACCTTCTGCAAACCTAACTTGTCAAATTACATAGCGTCTTTGAGCATTTGTCTGGGTTAAAGGGGGGCTTGATGCACATGTTTGGGTAATTTGATTATTGGATGTTATTTACATTTTATGATCCCTATGACTTATGAACCTCTGGAGGGCGTACATGTTGTTATTGCAGGACATTTCCTGGTGGACAGGAACACATGGGAGAATGATTCGCTCAGACCTTAATTAAATCCCACAGATGGATGTTGTAACCCCAGATAGGGGTAAGAAGACATTGAATATTTGCACCAAGAAGAAAGAAGGATGTCGCCTTTGAAGGCACCCTGACAGACCTATGCCTAGGGGGATCTTTCTCTTCCACATGGACATTGGCCCTTGAAGGCCCAGGACGTCACCATCATGACCTTGGACACCATCCAGAGCTAGGGTTTTCATTTTGGAGGCATTTATGAGCCTAGTGGCACATGTGGGCTTCATCTGGGGCCTTTGGAGGCCAATTGCCATACCTTTTAGGATCATCGTTCCACCTTGGGGCCTCAACGTCACCCTAGGAGGGCATGATTTCAGCCTTGGAGGTGTCTTTAGATGCTAATTAATTTTATTTATGTCAAATTTGAATTTATTTGTAAATTGGCCAGGTTGGCCTTATTTTGACCTAAAATTAATTAAAGGTCAAAGATTTTGTATATATAAACACAAATTACATTCATTTTTACATCAAAACTTCTCTTACAAGAGGAGAGGTCTAAAATTGTGAGGCGCACTCTTGTATAAGGCTAATTTTTGCAAGTTGGATCAATCTTGGAAGTTTTTATGGTGATCTTGCATGGTATATTCATGATTATTCTTGGTTCAAGTAAGTAAAATCTGCATTTTTCGTCATCTATTGAATGGTTTATGTATGGTTTTATTTTTTCATGCAATATTATGAAATTGCATGGTATACTTAATGCTTGAAGTAAGGAACTTAAATTGCCACTTTCTTACTTTCTATTTGCCAAGCTTTTCATTGAATTGATCTAGTGACTAATGAAACCCTAGAGCTCTAAATTGCTAACACTCTAAGGTTTTGACCTATTTATCTTTGCCTAAGTTTTATCCCATAAAAATCCTAAGGAGAGAAAGGTGTTAGGGCCTAGAATTTCCTATGCCCTAGTATCTTGTTTCTTGAGGTAAATGTATAGGGGGACTTAAGTTAATACTTCTCTTATGAATTCACCCTCTTAGACTTTTGTGTATTATAAAAATTGATTTGTAGCCTTTGAAGAAGCCGTCCACTTGAGTCCATAAGCCCTAGAAGGCACTAGTTCTCGCCTCTCTCTTGTTGAAGGATTGATTAAACACTCAAACACTCTTCTCCTAAGATTTTACTAACTATTTCTGATGCTAGTTTATCCTAGATCATTAACTTATTTTTTGTTGTTATAAATGACTGCTACAACCATCTAAATGCAATAAATGTTCTCCATAATTGACTTTGAATACTAGATAAACACTTCAGAAGTTTCATATGACATTTGATTATCATTCTTTCTAGTAAATGCTATCTGTTTACTGTCTTTTCAAGCAATTCTAAGGAGTATTTGTTGCAGTTGTTACATTTTATCAATTGTCATTGTAAAGTTATTAACTACTACAATTTTATATCATCTAGCACTTATTTTCACTGTCCATTGTCTATTGTGGTGTTATTATCATATTTGTGCTTGGAATTATTGTATATGCATGTTATATTGTCTTGTTCTGTGCAGGTACATCAAGCACTTCATTAACCTCATATTTTAGACACAGACTTAGTGACTTTGGTAACCAGTGAGAGGGGGGAATATATCTTGACCATAACCCTAATTTTCCAGCCCTTTAGGTTATCGGGGACACTTGCCCTGGGGTAGACCTTGCATATCCATAAAAAGTGAGGATTTCCTATTAAGGTGAAAGTGATATGATATTCTATTTGTTATGCCAATCTCCCTTACTTGCATTGGGATTTGGGAAAGTACAAATTGCACGATAAATTTTTTGGCATCGTTTCCAGGGAATAATGAGTCAATATTCCTGAAATGACACTTTTTCGATAAGCATGTTATCAATGCCTTCATTTCACAAAGCTTACATGGAGACTCCACTGAGGATGATCCTCTCATCCCTTTGATAATATCATGGATATTGTCTGGCGACTCCACTGATGATGCCCCATAGCGGACGTCAGTGTACACCTTATTATCTTGTAGTTCCTATTATCCCCATGGCCCCTCCTAAGTGGGCCCCCGAAGAACTCTTCAACCCTTTGGACCTGGTTAATATCAAATGAGGCTTACATGATCCACCTAAGCATGTTTATTCATGGATGCCCAAGTTTTCTGGAGGGGCAGGGGCTTCTGGAAACACACATTGGACCAATTTTTTATGAAAGCTACGACTTCCATCAGTCTGGGAATGAACATCTTGACATATTCATGAAAAGTTTCCTTGCCTCACTTACTGAAGATGATAGGAAATTGAGCACTAACCTCCCAAGCAAGAGCCTCACAACCTATGAAGGTTTAGAACAAGTTTTCTTGCAAAGGTGGGGTGTGATGGAATATATGGCCTCCCTTTACTCACAGTATATCAAGATTTACAAACAAGATGATGAGACTGTTAGGGAATTTAATGATAGGTTTAATTACTTGCTTTGTTGAATTGATTCTTATTTTCAACCAAAGAGCGTTATTCTTGGACAATACCTCAATTATTTTGAAGGAAACTTCCAATCCCTCCTCAAGAACCGATTCCCAACAAACCTTAAGGAGGCACAAGATGGTGCTTGCTGGATTGAAGAAAATATCAAATGGTGTGATCCCATTCCCTAGGACCAATATGATGTCCTATGGTTCAATGAGGAGGATGTTGAGGAAGAAGAACATGATTTCCCAAAGATACTAGAGGTAAACGATGAGATTAAGTTGTCCATTAGCCCTAAAGGGACTAGTAGTTGGAAGAATGGGTTCTCAAATATGAAAGATGCCTTAATTGTTTCAAAATGACATGAACCCTATAAGGATATAAGTACCTCTGAAGAAACCACTAAGTTGGAAAGGGAACTATCACAATCCCAAATTTCTCCTTCTATGAGACTTCCTCAAAATACTATTCAGACAATAAAACCTCATGCTCCAAAAGAAAAAAAATTTCCAAACACCTTGGATCTACAAAATGTTGCGAGGTGAGAAGATGATCTTAAGTCCTTATCATGCAAAGAATCCCATTTTTAACGTGATCACACGAAGGTTACTCATGATAAACCTAATTACGTAAATTCCATCTTTACCTTGTTTCCCTAAGAGTGCCTCAATATCATGCCAAAGAAAATACAAAAAAATCAATACATGCGGAAGCCTAGGATTGAGTGCTTGAGCCAAACAAGTGAGGATTCAAGGGTGAAGCTTGGAGAGCCCCAGGTGTATGCTAGGGATCTACCCCAACCTTTCCCAAAACATAGCAATGATAGGACCAACCTAAGCACTAGTATGGCCTATATCTTACAAAAGGTCAAAAGGATTCATGGAATGTTGGAAATCCATTCATTGACAAAACAGATTCGAAGAAACTTCCACACTATTACAAACTAGTCATTTTGAGCAAAATGAACAAACACCCTTTCTCACCTCCTTGCTAATAGATGACCTATGTCTTCACAAATTCATGCTTGACTTCGAGTCATCTGTCAATATGATGAGTTTGAAGCTTATGAACCAATTAGGGCTGGAATTTACAGGGCCTTATGCCAATGTTTGTAGATTTGAGTCAAAGAGCATCAAGGTCTATGGCTTGATGGAAGGTCTTGAATTCCACCTTGATGACTACCCTGATTTCCCCATCATAATGGAAGTCATTCTTGTTGATATACCTGACACTTGGAGAATGGTATTATCTAGGGAATGGAGTGCTACTTTAGGCAGAAGTTTGCATATGGACTTTTCTTACGCAACTATCCCTGTTGGGGACCAAGATTGTATCACTTTGCATAACAAGCCAACGAGGATGGAACACATTGAAAGGTGTAATCATGGACATAGTAACTACAATTCCGTAGATCCCTGCTTATTTCAAGACTGGACCGCTCTTCCCTGGGTGGAAGAAGACAATATTAATAAGATAACATGGACCAAGGGAAAGGGTGACCAAAATCCTCCTAGCAATCACAAGGACAACAGTACACAAGGTAATGATGAGACGTTGCATTTGCACAAAAAATACATAAGGGATATTGCTTTTGTTATGGAGCAGGAGAGAGATACAAGTTGGGGTGATTATCCTGATGATGCCTCTAACCTCTCTAAATAATGGGATGACCATTCTTCTATACAAGAGGATGAAATTGATGATTTGATAAGGTTTAGAGGGAAAGGAGTTGGCTTTGTCAAATGGAAGGGGAATGATGAACATTTGTTGACTGAGCCAAACCAAGAGGATGTACTTACTACAGAACCCCACCCCCCTCCCTCAACACAATACACTAGAATACAAGAAGCAGTTGATTCCGAAGGAGGGGACTACAAGAAAGGAGATTTGGTTTTAGAGTGGGATACAAAGAGGGGGTAACTAACAAAATTAAGGGATGCACAAAGTTTTGTCTTGGACCCTTCAAGATCAGAATGAAGTGAGTCAATGATTCCTACTAGTTGTCCATGATCGAAGGGAGGAAACGTCCAATACCATTCAGTGGATGCCTCCTTAAACCCCATCATGGGGCAAAGACTCGACTTCACTGGTAAGTATAAGTGAGTTAGGATAGGTAGGAATTTTGCATCCATTGTATATACCATTGCATATCATGTTAGGATAGTTATAGTTGCATTTGCATATTATTTTGTCTTTCTTGTATATATGTATGCTCATAATCATATGTTAGATTAGAGATTCTCTTTATTTTATTATATCATATATGAACAAGGGGTGATATCACCACCCTAAGGATTACTAATATCCTTTGTTGAGATTTAGCAGGAACAAGTCATACCAGAGATGTTGAGGTTCTCATGCACTCTACGGTGAGAGAATGTCCCCGAGTTGGAGCCAGATGTTATACCCTACCTTAGGTATAACTAACGAGATCATGTCTTGAGGCCCATATGTCCTAGAAATGGAGTACCACAAGCCGAACAACTTGAGCATGGCCCCAGAGGGCCCCTCTTTTCTTCAGTGCAGTCCATTTATCAACATAAAAAGTATCCACCCCACCATCCTGGTCCTAAAGTAACAATAAGTCTTGCTCCATGAGGTAATGAGTCCGGGTATCATGGTATGTATCACTCTTATTTTTGAAGCACTTGAATATGTTGCATTGAATCCTTCTTCATTTCATGATGTTTGCTTGGAAATTCTTCTCTTTTCCTCATTCATACCTGGAAGGGTGACGTGGTGCCCTAGTAAGTTGATCTCCCTTTAGGATGGGTCTATGAAATTTCATCGTCCATTCCCTCCATACTTACCACTTTCCATATTTATTCCTCTCATCTCCCTTACCTTTGTTTGGGCATTGGGATTGGCTACACTAGGAAGGGTTGTACCTTACCTCGTGGGAAGAAGGGGCTAAAGGCATAGAGGGTAAAAGTAGATGGAAAGAGTTAAAATCCAATATTGAAACCTTTGATATGCTTCTCCTAGGGATCCCCAAGAAAGCAGTGAAAATCTTCTTGGTAAGAAAAGGGGAACCATAAGATACATAAACACTCAAGGTACTAGTTGATGGATAGGAGGTCTCATCATGAGCTGGACTATTATGACCATGGTCATGTAGCGGTATGGCACTACCACCTATCTGGTCACCAAACTAGGGTAGTGGCTCTTGGTGGCATAGATAAGAGAAAGTGGGTCTCATCACGAGCCAACCTTCTCATATCCATGATATATTTGTGGATTACACTATCACCTCTGGTCATCAATCCAGGACAGTGGTCCTCAACTATTCCCTTGAGGCACAAAAGAAAAATATCAAAAGCAATAAAGCTAAGAGTAAAAGGAAATGAATGGGCTAGGAAACAATAGCATTTATGAAAAGGTGCACCTCTCCCTATACAAAGGCATCCACATGTAAGATTTTACATTTCCCTGTTATCACATGCACCCTATGCCCAAACACTTACCACATGCCACCTTATACACTTACATGATCTGGACTATATCCCACCTAGGAAACACCCCAAACTTAAGAGAGGTTATCCCAATAGGACGCCATGAGACCTTCTCCAAACCTAACTTTTCAAATTTCATAACGTCTTTGAGAATTTGTCTAGGTTAAAGGAGGGTTTGATGAACATGTTTGGGTAATTTGATTATTGGATGTGATTTACATGTTATGATCCCTGTGACTTATGAACCCTTGGAGGGCGTACTTGTTGTTGCTGCAGGACTTTGCCCGGTGGACAGACACACATGAGGGAATGATTAGCTTGGACCGTCATGGGGGGCTTAAAGCCCACAAATGGATGTTGTAACCCCAACCAGGTGTAAGAGGACATTGAATATTTTCACCATGAAGAAAGAAGGACATCGCATTTGGAGACACCCTGACAGACCTAGACCCAGGGGGATCTTGCTCTTCTACATGGACATTGGCCCTTGAAGGCCCAGGGCGTCACCATCATGATCTTGGATGTCATCTAGATCTAGTTTTCTCATTTTGGAGGCATTTATGAGCCTAGTGTCATGTGTGGGCTTCATCTGGGGCCTTTGGAGGCCAAGCGCCCTACCTTTTAGGCTCAACATTCCACCTTTCAGGCCTCAACGTCACCCTTGGAGGTGTCTTTAGATGCTAATTAATTTTATTTATATCAAATTTGAATTTGTTTGTAAATTGGCCAGGTCCGCCTTAGTTTGACTTAAAGTTAATTAAAGGTCAAAGATTTTGTATAAATAAACATAAAGTACATTCATGTTTACATCACAACTTCTCATACAAGAGGAGAGGTTTGAAATTTGTGCCCTAGTAAGGGCTATTGGATGAAATTGTGAGGCACACTCTTGTATAAGGCTAATGTTTGCAAGTTGGATCAATCTTGGAAGTTTTTATGGTGATCTTGCATGGTATTTTCATGATTATTCTTAGTGCAAGTAAAATCTGCACTTTTTGTCATCTATTGAATGGTTTATGTATGGTTTTATTTGCTCATACAAGATTATGAAATTGCATGGAATACTTAATGCATGAAGTAAGGAACTTAAATTGCTACTTTCTTACTTTCTATTTGCCAAGCTTTTCATTGAATTGATCTAGTGACTAGTGAAACCCTAGAGCCCTAAATTTCTAGCACTCTAAGGTTTTGACCTAATTATATTTGCCTAAGTTTTATCCCATAAGAAGCCTAAGGAGAGTAAGGTGTTAGGGCCTAGAATTTCCTACACCCTAGTATCTCGTTTCTTGAGGTAAATGCATAGAGGCACTAGTTCTCAAAATTGCACACACCCTACACCATCGGCTAGCTTCGCCAAGGACGAGATCTTCGCGTCAACCAACAATGTCGTCTACCCTACAACATCAAGCCCTTCAAAGAAGAGGTATTATGTGATATTTCTCCCCTTGAAGTTTGTGATGTTCGTTTAGGTGAGCCATATTTGTGGAAGCAACATGTTGTGTATGAGTATAGACCTTGCAATGTTATTATTACTTTGGGTAGACAAATGTACAAGATACCAAAGGTAACGTTGCCTACTACTATTTCTTTAATCTTTGATAAGAAATGCAATAAGGTCATTTCACAGACTGAAAATTTCATCTTCTTTGTGATCCATGCTTGCAGTAAGCAGAAGGTCGTCGCAACATCCATGACCTCTACACATAGCCTCTCTTTGCAGTAGAAGAAAGTGGGTAGGATCATGGAAGAGTATAGAGATATATTCTCCTCACCCACTGGGGTACCAACGCATTGCCAAGTCTAGCATTCAATTTATCTAACCCACGGTGCACCATTGCCTAATGGACTAGTCTATCATTGCTCACTGATGGAAAATAATGAAATCAAGCACCAGATCCAAGAGATGCGTCAAAATGGGCACATCTGACCCAACTCCTCCCCTTGCAGAAGCCCGATTGTGCTAGTGCAAAAGAAAGATGGGACCTGGCGGCTCTGCATTGATTACAAAGCATTAAAAAAAATCACAGTCAGGAAACGGTACCCAATTCCCCAAATTGATGACCTTCTTGACCAACTCAAGGGGGAAAATTTCTTCAGCAAGGTTGACCTAAAGTTTGGCTACCAACAGGTTCCCATCGAACCAACTGATGTATAGAATACAACTTTAAAATATAAAGAAGGTGTCTTCGAATGGTTGGTCATGCCCTTTGGATTAACAAATGCACCAACAACTTTCATTTGATTGATGGATGATGTATTGATACCCTTCACCAACTATTTTGTGGTGGTATATCTAGATGACATCCTCATCTTCAACAGAACTTGGGAGGAGCACATGCAGCATATTCAGCAGGTTTTGGGCACTATGTGGCAACACAAGCTATATGGAAACTTGGAAAAATGCTCCTTTGGCATGAACAAGGTCCAATACTTGGGCTACATTGTTGATGAGCATGGGGTACATGTGGATCCATCTAAGATCCAAGTCATTTGTGACTGGCCAACCCCAACCACACTAACCGAGATTCGGAGCTTCTTGGGACTTGACAACTTCTACCGAAGGTTCATGTTGGGATTCTCCCATATTGCATGGGCCCTCATCCAAGTAACCAAGGGAAGTGGTAAGGAAAATTTCGCATGAGGGAAATCACAACAACAAGCATTTGATGATTTGAAGCATTGCTTGTGCTCAGTTCCAGTACTCTCCTTACTTGATCTCCAACAACCATTTGAGATTGAGACCGATGCCTCCCACTATGTTGTAGCCATAGTTCTCACTCAACACGGTCATCCAATAGCATACCATAGTGAGACACTCTCATATATTGTCTGGAAATACCCTACCTATGACAAAGAAATGTATTCCATTGTGCAAGCCTGTCGTCAATGGAAACATTACATTTTGGGAAAGGAGACAATCATCCACACTTATCACAAGCCTATGCAGTTCATACAAACACAGGGGAAGTTGCAGAACGACCGCCATCAAAAGTTTTTGTTGGCACCAGGCTGAAGTGGAAAGAAGTAGGATCATGGGAAAGAAAGCATGCAGGAAACATAAGTGACAATTGGAAAAAGATCAGCACGCACGAATGCAAGAAAGCATGCACAGAGGAAAGCGACAGCTGGAGGAAGAACAACACGTGCATGAGAGAAAAACCTAGCGTAAGAAGGGTTAGGGTTTTGGTAATATTCTGTATGTGGCTGAAGAGCCCAAAATGTATAAATATAGATACGAAAGTATCAGATAGGTTGTCTATTATTAGTTGTTGTTGTCATTGTTGAATTTATGTTAGTTTTTCTGAGTATCGTTGTTGATGGTACGTGAAGGGTTTTGAATTGTATGAATTGAGTTTTATAAGCTGTTGAGCAAGAATATATATGAGGAAAGGTATATCTGAGGATTATACCACAGGCTATAGAGCCTTGTGCAATCTAGTTCGCCTCATAAATATCTTACCCACTTTTGCGGAGAATTGTAAGCGTGCGGTGCGAGGAAATCAAGAACTACTATAATAAAAGAGCCAAGATCCAAATCTTTGTGGACGTAGCCCAGGAGGGGTGAACCACGGTAATATTTGTGTAATGTGTTGAATGTTTGCATATCTTTACCTTCTTTTAGCAGTAGATGATTATGATTGATGAATAACCAAATGCATTATGAGAATCTATTTATATTTTGTGTTATATGCATGTGATTCTTAGGAAAAAGTAGATTACTGTAACAAATCCGGAAAAGGGCCTTAATCAAGAAACCCTTTATCCTGTACTATGTCCTAGACTATAAAAACTTGAGTCTTACAGTCACCCATCTTTAGCTATCTCGGGTGAGACTGCGCAGTACCTTCCAGCCACTGCGTTGCCTTCTGGTTTACCAGGAGGGCCGGTAGTTAGAGGCTTTGTTGGAACCTTAATGACATGAACCCTATGTCCATTAAAAACCAACAAATGGTTTCGTTGCCATCTTAAGAGGAACAAGATAGGACTGAGTAGATAAGATAAAGTTGAAAAGAACCATCGAAAAAGCAATGAGCCGTTAGAAGGGAATGTGGAGACCTTGGAACCCCACGGGAGAATAAATTGAGGGTTGGTTGCGAACGAAAGAGCTAGAATTTTCACATAAGGACAATAGAAGCCCTGGAATCATACCACACAGATACCTGGATAAATACGTGTTTACAGATTTACATGAAATCTTTTTCTATGATTTTCTGCATCTGCTATAGGAGTGGATCTTAAGGTTAACGGATAATCACCCGATGAACTGGATTCGACAGCTAGATTGGAATCTAGTACAAATTCAGTAGCTACAGCAGGTGAACAAAAAATTCACCCTCGTAGTAGAATTTTGGCTTGACATTATTATAGCAGGATTCATCACAGAGTTCGCAGTAGACACAACAAAGTCATACAGTGCAGCCAAGCAAGAATTTCTACGAGGACCCAGAGGAAGGTATATTCGATCCTTGTATACTTCTATCAAGATATTGCTATATAACAAAGGCGTAATGACAATGGAATCAGACACTTAGACTTCCCTGTGCATATGGGGGAATGGGGAAAGAACTGACAGAAAGAGGAGGAATAGAAGGAGGGCAGGATAAAGAGAAGAAGGAAGCGGAACCCTTGGACTTGATCTCGATGGTTGACGACCAGCTCAAGTGGATCTTGGCGTCATCAGGAATGATGCGTAGCAGATCACCCTACCAATATAAGCTAAAAACCAAGAAGAGAGCCATAACTGAGAGGGAGGGCTTGGCAAGTGATGAGGAAGAGGTAGAGGATCTCTGGGCTGTGGAGCAGATTGAGGAAACCCTGCGCGCCACCTATGAGAGGAAGACAAGAGGCCCAAGAACGGGAGGAGAAGACAGCCACCCATTTCATATCAATGTCAGTGTGGAACCCATAAACCCATGTGCGACCAATACACCACAGAGAAAACCACCATTTAGGCAACCAAAGTTTGGAGGAAGTCTGACAGCAAGAAGCACATCTACAAAAGGAGCGACAACTGGAGGAGCCATTTCAGGTAATCTTAGTCAAGTATCCACAACGCGCGGAGGAGGCAGTAGTTTAGTACTCAGAATGGCAGGACACGACCCTACTATCAGATTACCAAAGTTTCGAGGAGAAGCATCGGAAGACCTTGAGAAGCATCTATTCATTTGTGGCAATATCTGGGAAGCAAAGGAAATCACTGATGACAACACCAAACTTGCATAGCTAGCGATCATGCTAAGGCACCGTGCACTAGACTGGTACATGAGTCTAGACATGAACAATGATCCTGGGACAACAAGGACACTTGAAGACATTAAGAAACTACTAATTAATGAGTTCCAGAATCCGAGCTCAGAGGATCGGTATATGAATGAGATGATCGAGATAAGATAGAAACTAGGAGAATCAGTATGGGAGATTGATCAAAGATTCAAGAGATTAAAAGGGAAGTTAAAATATCTTATGACCGAGATGCAACATCGGCACCTGTTTGTCAACTCACTACCCCCACACTTGAAATATCCACTATGAAAACAAAAGTTTCAGACACAAGCAGAGGCTCTGCAGGCAGCCTTGGAATTGAAAGAAAATCAGTACCAACAGATGGACCTGACTATCGAAGAATTGAAAGAGGATCTGAAGAACTTAACATTTCAGCTAAACCAGAATAAGAACAAGGACAAATGAGAAGTCGTTTGGTGTACCACATGCAGGACATAAGGACACCACAAAAATGAATGTCCGACATTCGTGCAGTATATGGAAATAGGGAAGCCGAACCCGCTACCACAGGGGGGATTATGGTGGGAAATCTGCAAAATATTGGGTCACAACCCTTACCATTGCACGATGATGCAGAAATACCAAATAGTCCCAACAAAATCATACTGCACATTTTGCAAGTCAGTCGGCCATGACGACAAAGACTGCAGAACTATGGAGCTGATGCGTGAAAGGACCTCAGACGCATACAGGGTACAGGCAGAAATGATGACTGGGTAGGCAAAACCACAGTTCACTCAAGCCCCAACACCCAACACTGTGCAGTAGCAGTATAATACTGCGCAACAACCTTATAATAAATCTCAACCGCAGTACAACCTATCACAGCCCCAGTACAATAACGCGTAGTATAATCAGGGACCACAATATAACGCACCACGAGGGGATCGCGCAGCCTATAGAGGAGAAGGACGAGCCAGAGGAGGTTTCAGACGTGGGAGAGGACCAGTCACATGTCACAATTTCTAGCAACTAGGACATTATGCACGGGAATGCCCACTACTCATAAAGATCTAGGAAAAAAGGAACCAAAATTTCCAGAACGTTCAGTGGATTTTCGCCGAAGAAAGAGATGACGGACGAAACATCAACATAGTCACTCGGGGAGGAAAGAAAATAGGAAACGATGTAGCTCGATGGGACCTAGCATAGAACCAATGGGTAAAGAAGAACCCTGACCCCAAGAAGTTGTTCGACGCGCAAAAGGAAAAGGAGACCTTTACAGAAGCCCGCCAAGAATTCCAGAAGGAGGATATAGCGTTGACTGCATAGCAGAACAAGGAAGCTCTGGAATATGACATGCCGCCATCACTGGACCATACCAACAGAATACAACCTAAATAACAAGTAAGTACTATCAAAGACTTTTTGCAATCATGCATCAAAATGTTAAGTGATCCTTCATCTATCAAAGTTTTGCAAAATATCCTAGAGAAATGTAGCAGCGAGGATGGACAGAAGCCAGAACCAAAAACTGTCAACCACTTACACACAAGAAGAAGAACAATTAGAGAATTTAGACTCAATGCTAACATTGGGGATTTCAACATGGGAGATATTATATTAGATCTAGGATCTGACGTGAATGTACTACCAAAAACCACATGGAAATGCATGGGAGAACCTACACTAGGATACTCAACTGTTCAATTAAAACTAGCAAATCAACATAGATTCCTACCAATAGGTAGACTGAAAGGAGTAACCGTAGATCTAGATGGTGTGAGCACTAAGGCAGACTTTGAATTCATCGAAATAGTAGACGGCACAACACCTTACCCAATGCTACTTGGTCTAGATTGGGCGTTCGACAACCAGGCCATAATTAACTTGAAAATCAGAAAAATGACATTTGAGTCGGGAGACTACAGGGTTATAGCCCCACTCGACCCATTAGAAGGTGAGAGGTTTGTAGAACCCAGTTGGATGGATCTAGACGAAATTGGCCAGTTGTACAGAACAACTGCGCGTGATGCAGATTATATAAACCCAAATGCAGATAGGGTACTCAGTTGGCAGAGCATTATTTCATGCACGATAGACTCAGACACTGGGTTAGAAAACTGGAAGCAAAGATTACACGAAGTATCCACAAGAAGGTGTGCAAGAATAAACCATGCAGTAAGATGGCTTGGCACAGAAATCAGAGAACCACCCAGTTTTCACAAACTAAATGATCTGGAAAATTTCTTGACACATTATGAAGACAAAGTATTAGAGAACCAGAGACTATTAGCACTATATTTAGCACTAAAGGATACACCCGCAAGATGGTGGGGTGCACACAAAAAGACTATCATAGATTGGTACCAATGCAAACAATTACTGTGCATAAGGTTCGACACAGAACATATATGGAACAACCGACAAAAATATGATGGACTAGGAATTCCAATAGAACACTTGGAAGCATGTAAAACAATATGGAAAATGACACCACCAAAAGAATGGTCTCACCACTTCATTCATACTTTAGAAGGCATACCAGTGAATTGGTATATAGACCAAGAAATGTGAAAAGGAACCCAGACATGGGTGACACTCCAACAAAACTTTACAGTCACTTTCTCATTCGAGCATGAGAACCCCAACATAGACACAGCCCTAAAACAGATCAGATATTTCATATTCATTACAGATTCATAAGTGGAAGCTATCACAGAGGTACTACAGTGGAATAAGCAGACAGTCAAGGAACTACTGTCATGCTACCATATACAGGAAGAAGCAATGGATGAAGATGATCCACACGATATTAAGATCGAAGAAGTCGAAGGTGAGAGAGAGGTAGAAGGACCACCTTTAGAATTAGAGGTCATCTCTGCGCCAATAAAGATCAAGAAGGTTAACATAGGGATCGACGAGCAGCCCAAAATGACCAGCATTGGAGACTATTGGGATGAACAGACACTAGAAAGAATCACAAAATTGTTGCGCGAATACAACGACCTTTTTCCCATGACCTTTACAGAGATGAAAGGAATAGCCGGAGAATTAGGAGAAATGAAGATACCACTCAAACCTAATGCAAGACCCATTAAACAATGACCATATAGATTGAACCCCATCTACAAACAAAAAGTTAAAGACGAGATCGACATGATGCTTGAGGCCGGCATCATCGAACCAGACGAAGAATCAGAATGGATAAGCCCGATGGTAGTACAGGACAAGAAACATGGAAGAGGGATCAGGATATGCATCGAATTGAGGAAGTTGAATGATGCCTACTTACACGACCCATTCCCCACACCATTCACGGATGAAGTACTTGAGAACCTAGGAGGAGACAAAGCCTATTCATTCATAGATGGATTCTCGGGATATCATCAGATTAAGATAACATAAGAGGATAGACACAAGACCACATTTGCGACAGAATGGGGATCTTATTAGTACACAATCATGCTGTTTGGACTGAAGAATGCATCTACGATATTCTCCAGAGTGGTCATTGCATCATTTAAGGAATTCATCCACAATTTTCTCGTAGTATACCTGGATGATTGGACGATTTATAGCCTGTTAAAAAACCACGTGGAATTTTTACGCCTGATGTTAGAACGATGCAGACACTGCCAGATATCACTGAATATCAAGAAATACATATTTGCAACACCATTTGGGATACTACTAGGACACATAGTATGCAAATATGGTTTACTAGTGGATTCGGCCAAAATTGCAATCATTGTTAACCTACCAGCACCAAAAACAGTTCGCCAACTAAGAGAAACGTTAGGACATATGGGGTATTACAGGAAATTCATCAAAGGCTAAGCACATATTACAACGCCTATGGAAAAACTGTTAAGGAAGGAAACCAAGCACCAATGGAATGATGAGTGCCAATACGGTCTGGATACTCTGAAGGAAAATATGGTCACCGCACCAATATTCGTATTTTTAGACTGGGAAAAGACATTCCATGTACATGTAGATGCATTAGCAATAGCACTTGGAGCTATTTTAGCGCAACTAGGAGCAGGAGACTTGGATCACCCGATAGCATTCGCAAGAAGGAAATTATCAAACTCAGAACAAAATTATAACATGACAGAAAGAGAATTCTTAGCTATGGTTTACACACTACAAAAATATAGGCATTACCTATTGGGAAAACACTTTAAGATGTTTATAGATCACTCAGCCCTGAAATACCTAGTTAACAAGCCAGTGTTGGGGGGGAGAATCTGTCGATGGTTACTGCTATTTCAAGAATTTGACTTCGAGGTAATAGTCAAACCAGGGAAATTGAATGCAGGGTCTGACCACCTATCGAGGGTCACAAATGGAGAAGAACCAACAAATCTGGAAGACAACTTTCCAGATGCACAACTTTTCTTAGTATAGATTGCTGACAATTACTTCACAGAGATCATCCAGTACTTGAGCACAGGAACTGCGCCGCAAGGATATACCACTGCACAGAAGAAGAACCTGGTAGTCCGCGCAGCCGACTATCAACTGATTGCAGAGCACCTATACAAAATGGGTGCAGAAAACATCTTACAAAGATACGTACTAGACCACAAACAACCAAGAATTTTAGCAGAAGCCCACAAAGGAATAGTAGGAGGGCACTATGCAGGAAAAGCTACAGCACAGAAAGTACTATGCACAGGATTATGGTGGCCAATGATACATAGAGACTTGAAAGAATATTTTCAGTAATGCGATGTATGTCAATGGGTCGGCAAACCCAACAGAAGGGACAAGATTCCACTACGATCGCAAGTGACACTTCAGGCATTTGAAAAATGGGCAATAGACTTTATGGGACCCATTAACCCACCTGCCAATAGAACAGGGGTGAGATATATTATTACCACGATAGAATACTTAACGAGATGGGCGAAAGCTACACCGGTAAAATATTGCAGCGCAGAGATAACTGCCCACTTTCTTTTCGAATAGGTAATTACTAGATTTGGGTGCCCAAGAATTTTGATGAGCGACCAAGGAACACACTTCATCAACAGGACCATCCAAGCGATGCTTGAAGAGTTTGAATTTCATCACCAAAAAAGCACACCATATCACCCACAGGCGAATGGCATAGTAGAAGCCTTCAACAAAATTCTACAGAATTCCCTCACGAAGATATGTAACGTCAACAGGGACGATTGGGATCTCAAGGTACCAACAGTAGTATGAGCATATAGAACCAAATGAAAAAATTTGGCAGGTCACACACTGTTCAAACTGGTCTATGGTCAAGAAGTAATAGTGCCATTAGAATTTCTAATACCTAGACTATGTGTAGCAGCTATCACACAAATGACAGAACAAGGCGCAGTCCAGGAACGATTGGATCAATTACTGTCAATGGAGGAAGACCGAATCTTGGCAGGATTCCATCAAAAAGTACAGAAAACAAGAGACAAAGCATGGCATGACCACCACACCAAGAGAAATATGTTCAAGGAAGGAGATCTAGTACTGCTCTATGACAATAAAGCGCTGCAGCACCCAAGGAAGCTGAGAATGCATTGGCTAGGACCATACGAGGTAAAAATTGTTACGGACGGAGGAGTTGTATAGTTGAAAGATATAGCAGGCGTAGACCTCAGGGGAATGATGAAAGGGAGCCGACTGAAGCTATACAAGGATAGTCAAATACCCATCGCGCACTACACCGCACAGTTTAAAAAAAAAAAAAAACAGAGCCTAAAAATAGCTCGCGGCAGGACAGACAAGTTGCATACGAAACACAAAACTACTAAGGGAAAGATAACGACCATATCAGAAATGGAAACAAGCGGGAAAAGGAAAGTAAAAAAAATCACACCGACAGGACAACATAAAGCAGAATTAAAGCAAGGTAAGGACAGATGGGATGCCGCACTAAACATGCCAACTGGTGATGAAAAGTAGCCATAAGGGCAGGTACAAAACTGTCGCGGGTGCTTGAACCCACACTTATGGTGCATTAATTGCAAAAGGTAGGAGGCGTCCTGAACAAGCTTCATGGCACACCCATACAACACACGAGCACAAAAACAGTTAGTCTATTCGCAAAAGAAGAACATAGAAAGAGAAATAGCAGCCTGAATGAACAGAGCGAGATTTCAGAGAGTACCCGAGCTAGTTGAACCAAACAAACGTCCGACAGACACCAGTATGACACCACCAAAGTGTGCAGAACTAGGCCAAACAGTCAAACCAACTAGGGTTCAAAGTAGGTCGTGATGAACACGAGAGGAAAACGAGTAGCAGCCACCGGAGATCATAGATATTGACGAAATCCTGTCGCCGAAGGACATTCCAGTCGAACCAACACCAATCCAGGAAGATACCCCTCATCCCCAAGAAGAAACCATGAAAGAGGATACACCGGCAGTGGCACAGGATCCTTAGAATCAAGCAGAAGAAAATCATCAGCAAGGACAACCATAAAACGTCGAAGCAGCCATGGAAATATATAGAGGTACATAGAACCCAGAAGAAGAGGTCCAACCAGATGTTCCACAAATACCCAACCCAGACTTCTTCTTTTCGGCCAACCCGACTGGTGAAATGCGCAAGTCTTGGGAAGAATATATGGCAAAGGAGCAACCAGAAACTGTTGGAACTTCGAATTAGGCAACACAGCTGGAAGACAGGATTCAGATACCGAGCTCACCTTGGAAGAAACCCACTGTCGAGATTGTGCTACCGTGCACACCAAACGGAATACAGGTGGACCTGCAGCTATTGGGTCATGTTGGGAAGCTCAAGTTTTCTGACCATGACGTAGCGGACGACAACAAATACCCAGAGCTTTCACCGCAAGTATTTACGGAGACAACAGTCATAAACCCTCTCGGAGGCACTATCAGTAAGCCACACAAATGGGTAGTCGGAGTGGACAGAACTGGAATCTTAGGATTTCTGAAGATACCACACTTTGGCAGAGGCCAATATGCGACGGCTTGTGTCAAGAAACTACTAGCAGTCATGCATGGCAGGGATGTATGGCTGGATAGACCCATCCCCATAACCATTGAACTTATTGCGCAAATTATAGGACTACCCATCCGAGGTATGGATCCCGTGCTAATACTAGACGACAAGTCCAAGGAAAAAGCATTAGTAGAGGAAATGAAGAAGAAATATGGCACTGACAGGGGAAGGAGGGGAATCATAATCAAGTGAATTAACGATGTCGCAACACAACTGGGAACCAAGATCTTAGCATGAAAACTACTAAGGAAATGTCGTAAATATGAAGTACCAACAAGAGTTATCGTAGTCGCAGCCCAGTGCACAGAAGGCACCTTCATGAGCTGGGTGCCATATCTCTCAAACCTATTCCAAATTGATTGTAAAGACGCGTAGGAAGCAGGTACGGAATTTCACTACTCTTGGATACTTACTCTCATTGCTTTCATGGGATGGAAAGAACCGGACCTCGTCGTCTTCTACACTACACCACAGCCAGGAGGAGCGAGATATCATGTCCTGAAATCTGCGCCACTGGCCAAGCACAAGAGGGAAAATGGAATTATATTTGAAGCTTACCTACGGGAAAGACATGAAGCAATCCACCAAGCATGGAGGATAACACCAAAGGCTGTCGCGCGATTCAGGGGCATCGCCAATTTCTGGGCTAGGTGACAAGCCATGTGGATATAGCCAAGACAGGACCCACATAAACAGTGGCTATAGATGCGCTACTGTGTCAGTGAGGGAGACAACAAAATGATCATCCACAATTGGCCAGATGAATGGAAGATCCCAACCATACCCAACGCAGTGCCAGGACAAATAGCCGAAGGAGGGGCTTCGCAGACAGAAACACAGCCTCCAAATGTCCCATTACCCAAGAAACCAAGAATGGGCCAAAATAAGCCAACTCAGACAGAGGGCAGCTCAGAGCAGCCAAGGACCCAGAAGGGGAGAATAGAAACCAATTAGCCGAAAAATGAACAACAGAATCCGGCTGAGGGAGCACAGGAACCCACAATGAACCCCATCACACAACAATCAGGGGGAACTAAGCAACCAGCGGTAAAGAAAATAGGTGCGTGTAATAAATCAAAGGCACAACGAACACCACTAGAATACACAATCACATAAGACGATGGCGAGATGATTGCCAGAATGGTACAGGATTGCCTCGCAGAGGACTTTGACCATGCAGAGCACCACAGGGATAAACTGCAAAAGAAGCTAGCAGAAATGGTGCAACTCCTGAAGAAATTCGTAGAAGCCCAAATTACAAGTAGCAGCTGAGGCATAGAGCCATTGAGCGCACAAACCACAGAAAGAATGGAGGTAGGAGAACACGAATCAGTTCTTCTGAAACCACATTCCACGGTTTACATAAAACCGAGCATGGTATGAATGGATGAGATTATGTGATAGACACCACTAAAGGAGTTGGATCAGATCCAATTGGTACTAACACGGATGCCAACAAAGGCCTTATACCAATTGCAGATTAGCGTTCATCATGAGATCCAGTCTCAGGCACATAGAACCGTGGTCGAGCTACAACAAGCAACGAAGAAGTAGGAAACATTAGAAACAATTTGCACGCAGGCAAAATCAGAAATGCAGGAGGAAAAGGAACGTAGGAATGAGTTGGAGCACAGAGTGGAAGACATTTTTGGAAAACTTCCAACTACTGCGGAAGGAAGGGAACTACCAGTGGTAGAAAAGATCAATCAGATTGCGTAGGCAATTGATCAATACCAGAAGGAGATCGAGAATCTCCGTGGACAGATTAGACCAAACGCTCCACCAACAGTAAAGGAGTAGAGGAAGCAGGAAGCAATAGTGCAACTATAGGAGCTGGAAAAACAGGTCAACACAACAGTCAACTTGCTGGAGAAAGAAACACAACGCTGGACAAAGCTGGAAGAGAATCCACAGGTCTAGCAATGGGACCAGGAGGAGGAAAGGATGAATGCAACGATCCAAGAATTCAAGAAACAACAGAAAACCATTCCAATTCCTGAACAGGTCAAGGGGACACAAGAATTAAAGAAGTTGCAGACATAACTCCTCACTGCGCAAACACAGAAACATGAGCGTCAGGCTCAAATAGAACCGTTGCAGGAACGGATAGCAGCAGTAATGGAGCAAGCAGAAGAAGCCAGAACATAGTCAGCACAGATTCAGCTGGAATGTACAGGACTGATAAGCGAAGAAGTAGTGGTGCACACAGTTGATATTATCAGGGAGAAAACCATGCAGGCACTGACCAAAGAAGTAGAATTGCAGGAGAAGTTCCAGACGATCACCAGGGAGATCGAGGAAGCACAACGTAATTAGGTGACTCGGGACGAGTCACATGTCAGTGTTGGGGGCTTGTTGGCACTAGGCCAAAGTGTAAAGAAGGAGGATCATGGGAAAGAAAGCGTGCAGGAAACAGAAGTGACAACTGGCGAAAGATCAGCACACGCAAATGCAAGAAAGCATGCACAGAGGAAAGCGATAGTTGGAGGAAGAACAACACGCGCATGAGAGAAAAACCTAGCGTAAGAAGGGTTAGGGTTTTGGTAATATTTCGTAAGTGGCTGAAGAGACCGAAATGTATAAATATAGATACAAAAGTATCAGATAGGTTGGCTATTATTAGTTGTTGTTGTCATTGTTGAATTTATGTTAGTTTTTCTGAGTATTGTTGTTGATGGTACGTGAACGGTTTTGAATTGTATGAACCGAGTTTTATAAGCTATTGAGCAAGAATAGATATGAGGAAAAGTAGATTTGAGGATTAGACCGTAGGTTGTAGAGCCTAGTGCTATATAGTTTGCCTCATATCGATCTTACCCACTTTTCCGGAGAAGTGTAAGCGCGCGGCGCGAGGAAATTAAGAACTACTATAATAATAGAGCCAAGAGACAAATCTTTGTGGACGTAGCCCAGGAGGGGTGAACCACGGTAATATCTATGTAATCTGTTGAATGTTTTCATATATTTACCTTCATTCAGCAGTAGATGATTATGATTGATGAATAACCAAATGCATTATGAGAATATATTTATGTTTTGTGTTATATGCATGTGATTCTTAGGAACAAGTAGATTACTATAATAGCTCGCAGAAAAGGGCCTTAATCAAGAAACCCTTTATCCCCTACTCTATCCTAGAGTGTAAACACCTGAGTCTTACAGTCACCCATCTTTAGCTATCTCTGGTGAGACTGCGCAGTACCTTCTGGCCGCAACGTTGCCTTCTGGTTTACTAGGAGGGCCGGTAGTTAGAGGCTTTGTTGGAACCTTAATGACATGAACCCTGGGTCGATTAAAAACCAACAGTGGTCCACATACCTACATCAGTTCCATCTCAACATCAAGTATAAAATAGGGAGTACAAATCCTGTCATTGACTGCCTCAGTCGCCCTCCCATTGCTGCCCTCACCATAGTGCTCCATTCCTGTGCGCATGAGGCATCTGAGTGGCCCAAACTTTATCAGTGTGACCCTGACTTCACCACCACTTATCATCTCTTGGATATAGGAGAAAATGTCATCGATTTTCACATTTAGGATGGACTGTTATACCATCTGGGTCGCCTCTATTTTCCCACAAGCGAGCGTAAAAAGATGATTTTGGAGGCTCACTATAGTCGAATGGTAGGACATTTTGGCATGGAGAAAACTATGGTCGTTCTACAGAAAAAAAATTATTGGCCAAAACTTCGACAAGATGTCAGTAAGTATATCAGATCTTGCACTACCTCTGCCATTTGCAAACCAGTTGTCAAGAAGCAAGTCTTATACACCCCTCTTACTACTCCCGAGAGGCTTTGGGAATCCATTTCGATGGATTACATGCCTGGCCTTTCGTCCACCAAGCATGGCAATGATTGTATATTTGTGGTGGTTGATCGGTTTTTAAAGATGGCCATTATCACAGCTTGCAAGAAGAGCATCACAATGATAGATACTGCCAAGCTCTTCTTCGAATGGGCATGGGTCCATTTTGAGATACCACAGACCATCACCTCATATCGGGACAACCCGTTCCTCAACACATTTTGGTCGAGTCTTTGGTCACTGTTGGACACCAAGCTCACTAAATCCACTGCTTTCCATGCCCAAACCGATGGTCAGACAGAGGTCGTCAATCAAATGATTGTGCACATCCTGTGCATGTACAACTCTAAGAATCCACATACATGGGATGAGAGTCTTCCCTATGTTCAACATAGCTACAACATGGCTCTCCATAGCTCCATCGACCATAGCCCATTTCAGGTGGGGTTGGGATTCCAACCCTTGGGTCCCATTGATGTTGCACTACCTCTTGCAACCACACATGCAAAATATTTCCATGTTCAGTCTGAGGTCAAAAAAGCCACCAGATTCATTGAGCGGATTCAGCACATTCGCCAACAACTCCATGAGATTTTGCAGAAATCCATTGCTAAGTACAAGAAACACCATGATCAACACTGGGTACTACACCAGTTTTAGGTGGGAGACAAGGTCTGGTTACATTTGCAGAAAGAGCACCTTACAGGGCCCCATCGGAAGCTTCGCCCACTTTCCTATGGGATTTACACTATCACCAAGTCTATGGGTAGCAATGCTTTTGAGCTCAACACTCCACCGTTCCTTGGCTTGCACCCAATGTTCAATGTTGACCTCCTTCAACCATATTTTCCACCATTATTTGACACCTCATAGATCACAGAACATTTGACACCAACAGAGCTCAACCTTGACTACATGGAACATGCATCCACTGATCAGAAAGTGGACACACAAGTCAAGGGAACTCGCCAGCAGAGGATCCAAATTTATCGGGTTGTCAAGGCAGGGCAGCTCCTACACTAATGAAAGTGGCTCACCTGAGGCCAAATTCAACAAAAGTTTCCTAACCTGATGGGGGCACTCAACGCAATGGATACCATTGCGTCCTAAGGAGGGAGGATTGATCCAGGTGGATATTGGTGGTCACCCACCTATTCCAACTGGCTCCTGAAAAATGATTTAATTCCAGGTGGAGATTGGTGGCCGTGCACCTAATCCAACTGGCTTATTTTGAAAGTTTTCATGTCAATACATCTTTCTGTACTTCCAGGGCCGTTTTGGGGCCCTAAACAGTGTTTTTTTGGCTTGCCACAATCAAACTGTAGACATGGTTAGAGTTTGACGACATAATGTGTAGTTCTTGAAAATACCTTTCCAACGGGCTATCACGTGCCTAAAACGGGGGTCGTATGCAAAAGTTACGACCTCGAGAAGTTGAGATACCAACTTACCCATCAAGGCCCACATAACTTTTGGTGTTTCATCTCCTAGGGTTAGGTTTTTGGATGTCTAGGGTTTTGGCATTCATGAGTAATGTTAAAAAGGATTTTGGAGCCTCATTGTAATCATTCTTCTTAGACAGATGCACATAGCATCCACATATCTTCTCAGAGATGGCTACAACCATTCGAGCAAGTTGTTTCAATTCTGCGGTTTTACAGTTTCAGCCTATCTTATTTATTCAATAGAATTTATTGTTCACTGAATATCTACAAGTTCTTTGTATCTCTATGTTATGGTATTCAATCTTTTATTCATTTCGTTCCGCTCATAAATCTGGATCACTTACCCCAACAGGGCCCACACGACTTTTGACACTTCATCTCCTAGGGTTAGGTTTCTAGATGTCTAGGATATTGGCATTCATGTTTATTGTAAAAAGGCTTTCAAAGCCTCATTGTACTCATTTTCTTGCGAATAAACACAACCATCACATCTCTTCTCATAGATAAGCCACCACCATTCTAGAAAGCTTGTTTCAGTTTGCATTTTATAGTTTCAACATATTTATTTATTGAATAGAAGTCAATTTTACTGTATCTTTGTTATTGTTCCTTATATCTTTGTGTTAAATAATAATAATAATCTCTGTTCATTTCGTTATGCTCATAAAATATGGATCAATTAACCCCTATCATATTTTTCTTGATTCCATTAAAAAAAACTCTCAATTGAGAACTTTGTTAAGCTCTCCATCAATATCTTAATAACTCAATCCATAGATCAGTGTTGATCGAGGGTTTAGTTAACCTCTTCAACACATTCATTGACGTTCTATTGATTTCATAATAAACCCTCATAGTTTTTGAAAGGCTCCATCCAGATCCTAATTGCTCATTCGAGTGCTAAAATTTACCTCAATAAGGATGTTGAAACATTGTTTTCACGCGTTGCCTTGCCAAAAATTAAATCGACCTCTTCATGGATTCAACCAAATTCAGTTTGAAT
>SNQJ01S0020423.1:48446-72674 GCA_010110895.2 Picea sitchensis
AGTTGCATACATGCTTGCATTACCTGCATCTATGACTATACATAATGTGTTTCATGTTTCACTGCTTAAGAAATATATACGTAATGCTAATCATGTTATCGATTGGAATGTGATTCAGGTGGAACTAGAAGGTGTCCTGCAAGTGCATCCTGTGTGCATATTGGACAGGAAAAGAAAACAGCTCTGGAATCGAGCCATAGAGCTTGTAAAGGTCCAATGGACCTGGTATGGTCCTGAGGATGCGACATGGGAGCATGAAGATGTTATGCGGGCAGAGTACCCGCATCTTTTTGAAAATTTTGAAAATCTTGCATATGCAATGTAAAGTTCCACTGAGGACAATGCAAAAATAAGGGGAGGGGGATTGTAATGTCCCCAAGGCCGAGCCCTATTGTAAATCTTGTTTATGAAATGAATTGTAAATATGTTTTATAGCCTGGTGAGACGTGTTTATATAAGCTAGTGGGCTTATGTGATTGTTAGGCCAGAGAGCCTAAGTGTTGAAGGCCAAGAGCCTGATTCTTGTACCTGTATTATGTGGAACAGTAATAAAAATATAAACACCGACGCGTGCAGACCGACCACGATGAATGAGTGAAGGGGGACTAAGCTTCCATAGAGTGGGCAAGGGATTAGGGGCTGGAAGGTGGGAAGAGGGGCTAAGTGTTGAACCTAGGGGCTAAGCCTAAGGGCTTAAGCCTTGGGAATAATATTTTAATATTATTCCAAAAAGAATGTGAATAATATGTCTTATCCTAAGTTCTTTTTGGAAGGACAAGCAACTTCCAAATGGAAGGAATGCATGCTGAAGGAACTCATGTAGTTGCATGGGTGACAAGTGTCAACCCAGGCGCATGAAAATAAAATGGTTGAGATGAGCCATGTTGGGGGTTCCTCCTCCATTCTACTCGACGGTCTGAGCGTGAACCGATCCGACCTCTACATGAGACCTCGTGCAATTCTGAAACCGTGGGAAAAGTTTGTGTTGATTTTGGGAATAGCTTGTGTTGATTTATGGAAAGATGAGACATCCTTTGTCCCAACAGATCGAGCCTGTGTGTGGAATATATGTCCCCAAGCCATAACCGCAAGACCATCCTGTCATTGATAAGACTGTTGGAAAGCCCGTGTATGTTTTCCCTGTGGGATGTTGTGGCCACGCAGTGCTAGACTGTGTGTGGCTTGTTGGCCAATTTGTACAACACTCTCTCCAGGTGAGAGAGGTGATTGAATTTGGAAGAACAGGTTGCTTGGCCCGTGAGCGATTCCTTCCAGGTGAGAGAGTGTGCAGAAGAAGGAGAGAACTCCTGGAAGGAACCCTGTAGCTGCCGCAGAGCTCAGAGACTTCTGGTCCAGTCTATTGCTGAAACACAAGGCAAGGGAGGTTAGCAGTCGAAGGACTATCTAGGTGACAGAGAAGGTGTATACTCCTAGGGTGGAACATGCATGTGGGGAAGGAGAGTTTGTGGGCAATGAGTATGAGTGGTTCCTGGGAGAGAATTCCTTCCTTGTGACTGTGTGTTTTCCCTATAACCTCAGCCTAACCTAGGCTTCTTTTCCTTGGGGTGGAGCTTAGTCCCATCTCGGGGGTGACCTACTGCTAAGCTTAATGAGAAGTGTGGTCTAAGGCTTGGAGGTTCGTGGAAGGCCTGCACCTGGTTGGTGGAATTACCACCGTTTCAAAGATAAGTACCAGATGGTGTTTTTAATTATGCTTCTGCATGTCTGTGTATTTATAACTATCATGTATTCTGCTATGCATATGAATTAATGTAAAAACCATTGATTATTTATAATATAAGTAATTCTTAAGCTTACTTTGAGTTTAAGTGTGTTTCATTTGTTTAAATGCATTATATATATATAATTAAGCATGAGATTGTTATTCCGCGAAGTAGCGCCTACCCGACAAGAAGGAAAGGGGGTGTTGCAGTTTGGTATTAGAGTGATACAGCTTAAGGTGAAAGAGTGTTACACAATGTCTCATAAATGTCGTCCAAGATGACAAGGCTAGTTCTGGATGACGTCTATGGTATCCATGATGACGTCCAGGGTCCTCAACGGCTAACGTCCATGTGGGAAGAGAAAGGTCCCCTAGTTCTAGGTCTGTTAGGGTGCCTCCAAAGGAAACATCCTTCTTTCTCCCAGTGCAAGTTTTTCAATATCTTCTTACCCCTGGCTTGGGTTTCAACATCCATCTATGGGATTTGATCCCCCATGAAGGTTCGAGCTAATCATTCCCTCATGTTTACTTGTCCAATGGGCAAGGTCCTGCAGGAACAACGAGTACGCCCTCCAGGGGGTTCATAAGTCACAGGGATCATAACATGTAAATCACATCTAATAATTAAATTACCCAAACATGTGCATAAAACCCCCCTTAGCCTAGACAAATGCTCAAAGACATTATGCAATTTGACAAGTTATTTTTGGAGAAGGTCTGAGGGTGTCCTATTGGGCTAACCTCTTAAGTTTGGGGTGTTTCACAGGTGGGATCTAGTCTAAGTCATGTAAGTGTACGGGGTGGCATGGAGTAAATATTTGTGCATCGGGTGCATGTAATAATAGGGAAATGTAAAGTCTTACCTGTGGGTTCCTTTGTATAGGGCGAGTTGCACCTTGTCATAAATGCAATTTTTTCCTAGCCCATTCATTGCTTTTTACTCTTAGGTTTATTTGTTTTGATCTTTTGCTCTTGTGCTTCAAGGAAATAGTTGAAGGCCATTGTCTCGGCTTGATGACCAGAGGTAACATCATTATCCATAAACATTTCGAGGAAATGAGAAGGTTGGCTCGTGATAAGACCCCCTTTCTCTTAGCTATTCCACCAAGAGCCACTACCCTGGCTTGGTGACCAGATAGGTAGTAGTGTCATACCGCTACATGCCCGTGGTCATAATAGTTCAGCTCGTGATGAGACTTCCTATCCATCAACTATTACCTTGAGTGTTTATGTTATCTTTATGGGTCCCCTTTTCTTACTGAGAATCTTTTCACTGCTTTCTCGGGGATCCCTCGGCAAAGCATCTCGAAGTTTTCAACATTGGCTTTTAACTCTTTCCAACTACTTTTACCCTTTGGGCCTTTAGCCCCTTCTTCCCACGAGGTAGATCCACCCAGTAGCAAATATACAATGAATTTTCATAGATCCACCCAGTAGCAACCCATCCTAAAGGGAAATCAACTTACTAGGGCACCATGTAACATCATGAAATTGAAGAAGGATTCAATACAACATATTCAAGTGCTTCAGAAATTAGAGAGATACATACCATGATACCCAGACTCATTACCTCATGGAGCAAGATTCTCCGCTACTTTAGGATCATGCTGGTGTGATGGATATTTCTACTGGTGATATGTGGACTAAACTGAAGAAAAGAGAGGGTCTTCGGGGCCATGATCAAGTCGTCTGGCTCTCAGTACTCCATGTCTAGGACCTGTGGGCCTCGAGAAGTGATCTCGTTAGTTATCCCTAGGCTAGGGGATAACATCTAGCTCTAGCTCGGGGACATGTGCTCACCGTAGAGTGCAAGAAAACCTCAACATCTCTGGTATAGAATGTGCCTGCTAAATCTCAACAAAAGACATTAGCAATCCTTAGGGTGGTGATATCACCCCTTGTCCATATATGATAAAATAAACAAATAAAAGCGTTTCTAATCTAACATATGATTATGAGCATACATATATACACAATGTATAAAAAAAATATGAAAATTGCAACTATAACTATGCCAATATATACACAATGTATAAAAAAAATATGAAAATTGCAACTATAACTATGCCAACATGATATGCAATGGTATGTACAATGGATTCAAATGCCTACCTATTCTAACTTACATGTACTTACCAGTCAATTGCTAGGTTTAAGCATACAACTAGTACAACCACGCTAGAAATGCATCATAACACCTTCATCTGTGCTTCATTATAAACCAAAAAAATGATAATTTAAGCACAAAATAAACATGAATTAGAGCTACTTACAATGATGCATTTGCTGATATTGCTATGATGAGATTGCAACTTCTGGATACTGAAGAAGGCCTCTTGGAACACGTCATGGACTGGGTGAAGTTACCAAATCTGATCTCTTGGAACACGACTGGGTGAAGTTACCAAATCTGATATGGCTCCGCTGGAAAAACTGTCCCCATTCTGCCCTGTCTTCCCATATTCAAATAAAAAATTTAAGGGTTCTACAAGTGTCCGGGAGCATATTAAAAACATTGTGGGAAGAAGAATCGCAGGTAAATAAAAATTTGTTGTGTTAACGTTTGCGTGTTTAGTCGCATTACTGTTAATGACACACCACACAGTCTAGAACTGATTAGAAAGGCGTGTTTCTGCTTATTGGTAATGCAGCTCAAGACGTCTCTGTATTCAGAAAATGAGAAGGGTTTATCCACTAAATCAGTTGGGCTGTGGAAATGATCGTCTCTTGTTCATTGGAATGGCATGCATGGTCTTTCTTTTAATGTAGTAACATTCATTAGTAGAAGGGTGATTGTTCTTGGAATTAAGGCCTTTTTATTATTAATATTAATAGTGAATTACCTAGTTTTTAAGGTTTTTTTATTATTAATATTAATAATGAGTTACTTAGTTTTGAAGGCTTTTTTATTATTAATATTAATAGTGAGTTAACTAATTTTTAAGGCTTTTTTATTATTAATAGTGAGTTAACTAGTTTTTAATAGAAAACGTGGGCTGCTAAATGCAAAATGGAAAAAGTGTGTGGGTTAGTTTAAGTCAAAACTATTATAGTAATATTGTTACTTAACAAATTATATATAAAAACTGAAGTTTTGCAAATTTTTGACGATGGTCAAAGTAAGGTATTCACTAGAATAAAGTCCTCAAATTCAAAGTTCCCTTCTTATTAATGAACTCTTCAATTTATGATATGATATTAGATATCACAATCATTTTAATTTATTTAATTTTTTATCTTTTATGAATGCTTTAAATCATAGAATTAAAAGAGATGCATGCTTTTAAAAACTCGTGAAGAAGTAAGCATTTAAGTAAGAAAGGGAAATTGGAACAATACGAATTAAAGAAAACGTGACACTATAAATTATAATTCAAACTGAATTTGGTTGAATCCATGAAGAGGTCGATTTAATTTTTGGCAAGGCAACGCGTGAAAACAATGTTTCAACATCCTTATTGAGGTAAATTTTAGCACTCGAATGAGCAATTAGGATCTGGATGGAGCCTTTCAATCCTTATTGAGGTAAATTTTAGCACTCGAATGAGCAATTAGGATCTGGATGGAGCCTTTCAAAAACTATGAGGGTTTATTATGAAATCAATAGAACGTCGATGAATGTGTTGAAGAGGTTAACTAAACCCTCGATCAAATTGAGTTATTAAGATATTGATGGAGAGCTTTAAAAAATTATCAATTGAGAGTTTTTTTTTTATGGAATTAAGAAAAATATGATAGGGGGATCCATATTTTATGAGCATAACGAAATGAACAGAGATTATTATTATTATTTAACACAGAGACACAAGGAACAATAACAAAGATACAGTAAAATTGATTTTTATTCAATAAAAAAATATGTTTAAATTATAAAATGCAAACTGAAACAAGCTTTCTAGAATGGTGGTGGCTTATCTATGAGAAGAGATGTGATGGTTGCGTTCATTCGCAAGAATATGAGTACAATGAGGCTTTGAAAGCCTTTTTTACAATAAACATGAATGCCAAAATCCTAGACATCTAAAAACCTAACCCTGGGAGATGAAGCGTCAAAAGTTGTGTGGGCCCTGTTGGGGTAAGTGATCCGGATTTATGAGCGGAACAAAATGAATAAAAGATTGAATACCATAACATAGAGATACGAAGAACTGGTAGATATTCAGTGGACAATAACTTCTATTGAATAAATAAAATAGGCTGAAACTGTAAAACTGCAGAACTGGAACAACTTGCTCGAATGGTTGTAGCCATCTTTGAGAAAAGATGTGGATGCTACGTGCATCCATATGAGAAGAATGATTACAATGAGGCTCCAAAATCCTTTTTAACATTACTCATGAATGCCAAAACCCTAGACATCCAAAAACCTAACCCTAGGAGATGAAACACCAAAAGTTATGTGGGTCCCGATGGGTAAGTTGGTATCTCAACTTCCCGGGGTCGTAACTTTTGCATACGACCTTCGTTTTAGGCACGTGATAGCCCGTTGGAAAGGTATTTTCAAGAACTACACATTATGTCATCAAACTCTAACCATGTCTACAGTTTGATTGTGGCAAGCCAAAAAAACACTGTTTAGGGCCCCAAAACGGCCCTGGAAGTACAGAAAGATGTATTGACATGAAAACTTTCAAAATAAGCCAGTTGGATTAGGTGGGCAGCCACCAATCTCCACTTGGAATTAAATCCTTTTTTAGGAGCCAGTTGGAATAGGTGGGTGACCACCAATATCCACCTGGATCAGTCCTCCCTCCTTAGGAAGCAATGGTATCCATTGCGTTGAGTGCCCCCATCAGGTTAGGAAACTTTTGTTGAATTTGGCCTCGGGTGAGCCACTTTCATTGGTATAGGAGTCACCCTGCCTTGACAACCCGATAAATTTGGATCCTCTACCGGTGAGTGCCCTTGACCTGTGTGTCCACTATCTGATCGGTGGATGCATGTTCCATGTAGTCAAGGTTGAGCTCTATTGGTGTCAAATGTTCTGTGATCTATGAGGTGTCAAATAATGGTGGAAAATATGGTTGAAGGAGGTCGACATTGAACACTGGGTGCAAGCCAAGGAAGGGTGGAGTGTTGAGCTCAAAATCATTGCTACCCATAGACTTGGTGATAGTGTAAGGCCCATAGGGAAGTGGGCGGAGCTTCTGATGGGGCCCTATAAGGCGCTCTTTCTGCAAATGTAACCAGACCTTGTCTCCCACCTAAAACTGGTGTAGTACCCAATGTTGATCATGGTGTTGCTTGTACTTAGCAATGGATTTTTGCAAAATCTCATGGAGTTGTTGGCAGATGTGCTGAATCTGCTCAATGAATCTGGTGGCTTTGTCAACCTCAGATTGAACATGGAAATATTTTTCCTATGTGGTTGCAAGAGGTAGTGCAACATCAATGGGACCCAAGGGTTGGAATCCCAACCCCACCTAAAATAGGCTATGGTCAATGGAGCTATGGAGAGCCATGTTGTAGCTATGTTGAACATAGGGAAGACTCTCATCCCATGTATGCAGATTCTTAGAGTTGTACATGCACAGGATGTGCACAATCATTCGATTGACGACCTCTGTCTGACCATCGGTTTGGGCATGGAAAGCAGTGGATTTAGTGAGCTTGTTGTCCAACAGTGACCAAAAACTCGGCCAAAATGTGTTGAGGAACCTGTTGTCCCGATTTGAGGTGATGGTCTGTGGTATCCCAAAATGGACCCACGCCCATTCGAAGAAGATCTTGGCAGTATCTGTCGTTGTGATGCTCTTCTTGCAGGCTGTGATAATGGCCATCTTCGAAAACCGATCAACCACCACAAATATACAATCATTGCCATGCTTGGTGGATGAAAGGCCAGGCATGTAATCCATCGATATGGATTCCCAAAGCCTCTCGAGAGTAGTAAGAGGGGTGTATAAGACTTGCTTCTTGACAGCTAGCTTGGAAATGGCAGAGGTAGTGCAAGATCTGATATACTTGCTGACATCTTGTCGAAGTTTTGGCCAGTAAATTTTTTTCCTGTAGAATGACCATAGTTTTCTCCATGCCAAAATGTCCTGCCATTCGACTATAGTGAGCCTCCAAAATCATCTTTTCATGCTCGCTTGTGGGAAAATAGAGGTGGCCCAGATGGTATAACAGTCCATCCTAAATGTGAAAATCGGTGACATTTTCTCCTATATCTAGGAGATGATAAGTGGTGGTGAAGTCAAGGTCACACTGATAAAGTTTGGGCCACTCAGATGCCTCATGCGCACAGGAATGGAGCACTATGGTGAGGGTAGCAACGGGAGGGCAACTAAGGCAGTCAACGACATGATTTGTGCTCCCTATTTTATACTTGATGTTGAGATGGAACTGATGTAGGTATGTGGACCAATGTTGGTTTTTAATCGACCCAGGGTTCATGTCATTAAGGTTCCAACAAAGCCTCTAACGACCGGCCCTCCCAGTAAACCAAAAGGCATCGCAGCGGCCAGAAGGTACTGCACAGTCTCACCCGAGATAGCTAAAGATGGGTGACTATAAGACTCAGGTGTTTACACTCTAAGACAGAGTAGGGGATAAAGGGTTTCTTGATTAAGGCCCTTTTCTGCGAGCTATTATAGTAATCTACTTGTTCTTGAGAATCGCATGCATATAACAAAAAATATAAATATATTCTCATAATGCATTTTATTATTCGTCAATCATAATCATCTACTGCTGAAAGAATGTAAAGATATGAAAACATTCAACACATTACATAGATATTACCGTGGTTCACCCCTCCTGGGCTATGTCCACAAAGATTTGGCTCTTGGCTCTTTTATTATAGTAGTTCTTAATTTCCTCGCACCACGCGCTTACACTGCTCCGCAAAAGTGGGTAAGATCTATATGAGGCGAACTACATTGCACCAGGCTCTATAGCCTGCGGTCTAATCCTCAGATCTACCTTTCATCATATCCATTCTTGCTCAACAGCTTATAAAACTCAGTTCATACAATTCAAAACCCTTCACGTACCGTTAACAACAATACTCAGAAAAACTAACATAAATTCAACAATGACAACAACAACTAATAATAGCCAACCTATCTGATACTTTTGTATCTATATTTATACATTTCGGTCTCTTCATCCACTTATGAAATATTACCAAAACCCTAACCCTTCTTACGCTAGGTTTTTCTCTCATGCGCGTGTTGTTCTTCCTCCAGCTGTCGCTTTCCTCTGTGCATGCTTTCTTGCATTCGCGTGTGTTGATCTTTTGCCAGTTCTCACTTCTATTTCCTGAACGTTTTCTTTCCCATGATCCTCCTTCTTTCCACTTTGGCCTAGTGCCAACAAGCCCCCAACACTGACATGTGACTCATCCTGAGTCACCTAATTGCGTTGTGCTTCCTCGATCTCCCTGGTGATCATCTGGAACTTCTCCTGCAATTCTGTTGCTTTGGTCAGTGCCTGCGTGGTTTTCTCCCTGATAATATCAACTGTGTGCGCCACTACTTCTTCGCTTATCAGTCCTGCACATTCCAACTGAATCTGTGCGGACTGTGTTCTGGCTTCTTCTGCTTTCTCTAGTACTGCTGCTATTCGTTCCTGCAACAGTTCTATTTGAGCCTAACGCTCATGTTTCTGTGTTTGCGCAGTGAGGAGTTATGACTGCAACTTCTTTAATTCTTGTGTCCCCTTGACCCGTTCAGGAATTGGAATGGTTTTATGTTGTTTCCTGAATTCTTGGATCATTGTGTTGATCCTTTCCTCCTCTTGGTCCCATTGCTGGACCTATGGATTCTCTTCCATCTTTGTCCAGAGTTGTGCTACTTTGTTTAGCAAGTCGATTGTTGTGCTGACCTGTTTTTCTAGCTCCTATAGTTGCACTATTGCTTCCTTCTTCCTCTGCTCCTTTACTGTTGGTGGAGTGTTTGGTCTAATCTGTCCATAGAGATTCTCGATCTCCTTCTGGTATTGATCAATTGCCTGTGCAATCTGATCGATCTTTTCTGCCGCTTGTAGTTCCCTTCCTTCTGCAGTAGTTGGAAGTTTTCCAAAAATGTCTTCCACTCTGTGCTCCAACTCATTCCTGCGTTCCTTTTCCTCCCGCATTTCTGATTTTTCCCACGCGCAAACTATTTCTAATGTTTCCTGCTTCTTCGTTGCTTGTTGTAGCTCGACCACGGTTCTATGTGCCCGAGACTGGATCTCATGATGAACGTTAATCTGCATTTGGTATAATAACTTTGTTGGCATCCGTGTTAGTACCAATTGGATCTGATCCAAATCCTTTAGTGGTGTCTGTCCCACAATCTCGTCCATTCATACCATGCTTAGTTTTATGTAAACTGTGGAATGTGGTTTCAGAAGAACTGATTTGTGGTCTCCTACCTCCATTCTTTCTGTGGTTCGTGTGCTCAATGGCTCTATGCCTCAGCTGCTACTTGTAATCTAGGCTTCTCCAAATTTCTTTAGGACTTACACCATTTCTGCCATCTTCTTTTGCAGTTTATCCCTGTGGTGCGTTGCATGGTCAAAGTCTTTTGCGAGGCAATCCTGTACCATTCTAGCAATCATTTCGCCATCTTCTTTTGTGATTGTGTATTCTAGTGGTGTTCATTGTGCCTTTGATTTCTTGCGCGCACCTGTTTCCTGTACCGTTGGTCGCTTAGTTCCCCCTGATTTTTGTGTGATGGGGTTCATTGTGGGTTCCTGTGCTCCCTCAGCCGGATTCTGTTGTTCGTTGTTTGGCTAATTGGTTTCTATTCTCCCCTTCTGGGTCCCTGGCTGCTCTAAGCCGCCCTCTGTCTGAGTTGGCTTATTTTGGCCCATTCTTGGTTTCTTGGGTACTGGGACTTTTGGAGGCTGTGTTTCCATCTGTGGAGCCCCTCCTTCGGTTGTTTGTCCTGGCACTGCGCTGGGTATGGTTGGGATCTTCCATTCATCTGGCAAATCGTGGATGATCATTTCGTTGTCTCCCTCGGTGCAACAGTAGTGCATCTGTAGCCACTATTTATGTGGGTCCTCTCTTGGCTGTATCCACATGGCTTGTCACCTAGCCCAAAAATTGGCGATGCCCCTGAATCGCGCGATAGCCTCTGGTGTTATCCTCCATGCTTGGTGGATTGCTTCATTTATTTCCCGTAGGTAAGCTTCAAATATAATTCCATTTTCCCTCTTGTGCTTGGCCAGTGGTGCGGATTTCAGGACGTGATATCTTGCTCCTCCTGGCTGTGGTGTAGTGCAGAAGATGACGTGGTCCGATTCTTTCCATCCCATGAAAGCAATGAGAGTAAGTAGCCAAGAGTAGTGAAATTTCGTACCTGCTTCCTACGCATCTTTACAATCGATTTGGAATAGGTTTGAGAGATCTGGCACCCAGCTCATGAAGGTGCCTTCCATGCACTGGGCTACGACTACGATAAATCCTACCGGTACTTCATATTTATGGAATTTCCTTAGTATTTTTCATGCTAAGATCTTGGATCCCAATTGTGTCGCGACATCGTTAATTCACTTGATTATGATGCCCCTCGTTTCCCCGTCAGTGCCATATTTCTTCTTCATTTCCTCTACTAATTCTTTTTCCTTGGACTTGTCGTCCAATATTAGCACGGGATCCATACCTCAGATGGGTAGTTCTGTAATTTGCGAAATAAGTTCAATGGTTATGGGGATGGGTCTATCCAACCATACATCCTCGCCATGCGTGAATGTTAGTAGTTGCTTGACACAAGTCGTCGCATATTGGCCTCTGCCAAAGTGTGGCATCTCCAGAAATCCTAAGATTCCAGTTCTGTCCAGTCTGGATGCCCATTTGTGTGGCTTATTGATAGTGCCTCCGAGAGGGTTTATGACTGTTGTCTTCGTAAAGACTTGCGGTGCAACCTCTGGGTATTTTCTATCGTCCTCTACGTCATGGTCAGAAAACTTGAGCTTCCCGACGTGACCCAATAGCTGCAATTCCACCTGTATTCCCTCTGGTGTGCGCGGTAGCACAATCTCGGCAATGGGTTTCTTCCGAGGTGAGATCGGTATCTAAATCCTGTCTTCCGGCTGTGTTGCCTGGTTCAAAGTTCCAGCAGTTTCTGGTTGCTCCTTTTCCATATATTCTTCCCAAGCCTTGAGCATTTCACCAGTTAGGTTGGTCGAAAAGAAGAAGTCTGGGTTGGCTATTTGTGGAACATCTGGTTGGACCTCTTCTTCTGGGTTCTGTGTGCCTCCATTTATTTCCATGGTTGCTTCGACGTTTTATGGCTGTCCTTCCTAATGAGTTTCTTCTGCTTGATTCTGATGCTCCTGTGCCACTACCGTCGTATCCTCTTTCATGGTTTCTTCTTGGGGATGAGGGGTCTCTTCCTGGATCGGTGTTGGTTCAACTGGAATGTCCTTCGGCGATGGGATTTTGTCAATATCTACGATCTCTGGTGCCTACTGCTCGTTTTCCTCCCATGTTCATCGCGACCTAGTTTGAACCCTAGTTGGTTTAACTGTTTGGCCTGGTTCTACGCGCTTTGGTGGTGCCATATTGTTGTCTGTCGGACGTTTTCTTGGTTCAACTAGCTCGGGTACTCTCTGCAATCTCGCTCTGTTCATTCAGGCTGCTATTTCTCTTTCTTTGTTCTTCTTTTGCGGATAGACTAACTGTTTTTGTGCTCATGTGTTGTATGGGTGTGCCATGAAGCTTGTTCAGGACACCTCCTACCTTGTGCGATTAATGCACCATAAGTGTGGGTTCAATGCACCCGCAGTAGTTTCATACCTTCCCTTATGGCTACATTCCGTCGCCAGTTGGCATGTTTAGTGCGGCATCCCATCCGTCCTTACCTTGCTTTAATTCTGCTTTATGTTGTCCTATCAATGTGCTTTTTTTGAATTTCCTTTTCCTGCTTGTTTCCATTTATGATATGGTTGTTATTTTTCCCTTAGTAGTTCTGTGTTTCGTATGCAACTTGTCTGTCCTGCCACGCGCTATTTTTAGGCTCTGTTTTTTTTTTTTTTAATCTATGTGGTGTAGTGCACGATGGGTAGTCGACTATCCTTGTATAGCTTCAGTTGGCTCCCTTTGATCATTCCCTTGAGTTCTGCACCTGCTATATCTTTCAACTGTACATATCCTCCATCTGTAATAGTTTTTACCTCGTATGGTCCTAGCCAATGCATTCTCAGCTTCCTTGGGTGCTGCAGCGCTTTGCTATCATAGAGCAGTACTAGATATCCTTCCTTGAACATATTTCTCTTGATGTGGTTGTCGTGGCACGCTTTGTCTCTTGCTTTCTGTACTTGTTGATGGAATCCTACCAAGATTCGGTCTTCCTCCATTGATAGTAATTGATCCAATCGTTCCTGGACTGCGCCTCGTTCTATCATTTGTGTGATAGCTGCTACACGTAGACTAGGTATTAGAAATTCTATTGGCACTATTGCTTCTTGACCATAGACCAGTTTGAATGGTGTGTGACCTGTCATGTTTTTTCATGTGGTTCTATACGCCCATACTACTGTTGGTACCTTGAGATCCCAATCGTCCCTGTTGACGTTACATATCTTCGTGAGGGAATTCTGTAGAATTTTGTTGAAGGCTTCTACTGTGCCATTCACCTGTGGGTGATACGGTGTGCTTTTTTGGTGATGAAATTCAAACTCTTCGAGCATCGATCGGATGGTGCTATTGATGAAGTGTGTTCCTTGGTCACTCATCAAAATTCTTGGGCACCCAAATCTAGTAATTACCTGTTCAAAAAGAAAGTGGGCAGTTGTCTCTGCACTGCAATCTTTTACCAGTGTAGCTTCTGCCCATCTCGTTAAGTATTCTGTCGTGGTAATAATATATCTCGCCCCTGTTCTCTTGGCAGGTGGTTTAATGGGTCCCACAAAGTCTATTGCCCATTTTTCAAATGCCTGAAGTGTCACTTGCGATCATAGTGGAATCTCGTCCCTTCTGTTGTGTTTGCCGACCCGTTGACATACATCACATTACTGACAATATTCTTTCGAGTCTCTATGTATCATTGGCCACCATAATCCTGCGCGTAGTACTTTCTGTGTTGTAGATTTTCCTGCATAGTGCCCTCCTACTATTCCTTTGCAGGCTTCTGCTAAAATTCTTGGTTGTTTGTAGTCTAGTATGTATCTTCGTAAGATGTTGTCTACGCCCATTTTGTATAGGTGCCCTGCAATTAGTTGATAGTCAGCTGCATGGACTACCAGGTTCTTCTTCTGTGTGGTGGTATATCCTTTCGGTGCAATTCCGGTGCTCAAGTACTGGATGATCTCTGCAAAGTAATCGTCAACAATCTGTACTAAGAAAAGTTGTGCATCTAGAAAGTTGTCTTCCAGATTTGTTGGTTCTTCTCCATTTGTTACCCTCGATAGGTGGTCAGACCCTGCATTCAATTTCCCTGGTTTAACTATTACCTCGAAGTCAAATTCTTGAAATAGCAGTGACCATTGACAAATTATCCCCCCCAACACTGGCTTGTTAACTAGGTATTTCAGGGCTGAGTGATCTATAAACATCTTAAATTGTTTTCCGAATAGGTAATGCCTATATTTTTGTAGTGTGTAAACCATAGATAAGCCTTCTCTTTCTGTCATGTTATAATTCTATTCTGAGTTTGATAATTTCCTTCTTGCGAACGCTATCGGGTGATCCAAGTCTCCTGCTCCTTGTTGCGCTAAAATAGCTCCAAGTGCTATTGCTAATGCATCTACATGTACATGGAATGTATTTTCCCTATCTAGAAATACCAATATTGGTGCAGTGACCATATTTTCCTTCAGAGTATCCAGACTGTATTGGCACTCGTCGTTCCATTGGTACTTGGTTTCCTTCCTTAACAGTTTTTCCATAGGCATTGTAATATGCGCTTAGCCTTTGATGAATTTCCTGTAATACCACGTATGTCCTAATGTTGCTCTTAGTTGGCGAACTGTTTTGGTGATGGTAGGTTAACAATGACTGTAATTTTGGTCGGATCCACTAGTAAAGCATGTTTGCATACTATGTGTCCCAGTAGTATCCCAAATGGTGTTGCATATATGCATTTCTTGATATTCAGTGATATTTTTTAGTGTCTGCATCGTTCTAACATCAGGCGTAAGAATTCCACATGGTTTTTTAACAGGCTATAAATCATCCAATCATCCAGGTATACTTTGAGAAAATTGTGGATGAATTCCTTAAATGCTACGATGACCACTCTAGAGAATATCGCAGGTGCATTCTTCAGTGCAAATGGCATGACTGTGTACTGATAAGATCCCCATTCTGTTGCAAATGTGGTCTTGTGTCTATCCTCTTGTGCTATCTTAATCTGATGATATCTCGAGAATCCATCTGTGAATGAATAGGCTTCGTCTCCTCCTACGTTCTCGAGCACTTCATCCGTGAATGGTGTGGGGAATGGGTCATGTAAGAAGGCATCGTTCAACTTCCTCAAGTCGACGCATATCTTGATCCCTCTTCCATGTTTCTTGTCCTATACTACCATCGGTCTTATCCATTCTGATTCTTCGATTGGTTCGATGATGTCAACCTTGAGCATCCTGTCGATCTCATCTTTAACTTTCTATTTGTAGATGGGGTTCAGTCTATATGGTCATTGTTTAATGGGTCTTGCATTAGGTTTGAGTGGTATCTTCATTTCTCCTAATTCTCCGGCTATTCCTTTCATCTCTGTAAAGTTCATGGGAAAAAGGTCATTGTATTCACGCAACAATTATGTGATGCTTTCCAGTGTTTGTTTGTACCAATAGTCTCCAATGCTGGGCATTTTGGGTTGCTCGTCGATCCCTATGTTAACCTTCTTGATCTTGATTGACGTAGATATGACCTATAATTCTATAGGTGGTCCTTCTACCTCTCTCTCACCTTCAACTTCTTCGATCTTAATATCGTGCGGATCATCTTCATCTGGTGCTTCTTTCTGTATATGGTAGCATGACAACAGTTCCTTGACTGTTTGCTTATTCCGCTATTGTACCTTTCTGATAGCTTCCACTTCTGAATCTGTAATGAATATGACATCTCTGATCCATTTTAGGGCTATGTCTATGTTGGGGTTCTCATGCTCGAATGAGAAAGTGAATGTAAAGTTCTATTGGAGTGTCACTCATGTCTGGGTTCCTTTTCACATTTCCTGGTCTATATACCAATTCACTGGTATGCCTTTTAAAGTATGAATGAAGTGGTGAGACCATTCTTCTGGTGGTGTCATTTTCCATATTGTTTTACATGCTTCCAAGTGTTCTATTGGCATTCCTAGTCCATCATATTTTTGTCGGTTGTTCCATATCTGTTCTATGCCAAACCTTATACGCAGTAATCGTTTGCATTGGTACCAATCTATGATAGTCTCTTTGTGAGCACCCTACCATCTTGTGGGTGTATCCTTTAGTGCTAAATATAGTGCTAATAGTCTCTTTTTCTCTAATACTTCGTCTTCATATTGTGTCAAGAAATTTTCCAGGTCATTTAGTCCGTGAAAACTGGGCGGTTCTCTGATTTTTGTGCCAAGCCATCTTACTGGGCGGTCTATTCTTGCACACCTTCTTGTGGATACTTCGTGTAATCTTTGCTGCCAATTTTCTAACCCAGTGTCTGAGTCTTTCATGCATGAAATAATGCTCAGCCAACTGAGTACCCTATCTGCAGTTGGGTTTATATAATCTGCATCGTGCGTAGTTGTTCTGTACAACTAGCCAATTTCGTCTAGATCCAGCCAAGTGGGTTCTACAAACCTCTCACCTTCTAATGCGTCGAGTGGGGTTGTAACCCTGTAGTCTCCTAACACAAATGTCATTTTTCTGGTTTTCAAGTTAATTATGGCCTGGTTGTTGAACGCCCAATCTAGACCAAGTAGCATTGGGTAAGGTGTTGTTCCATCTACTATTTCTATGACTTCAAAGTCTGCCTTAGTGCTCACACCATCCAGATCTACGGTTACTCATTTTAGTCTACCTATTGGTAGGACTCTATGTTGATTTGCTAGTTTTAATTGAACAGTTGAGTATCCCAGTGTAGGTTCTCCCATGCATTTCCATGTGGTTTTTGGTAGTCCATTCACGTCAGATCCTAGATCTAATATAATATCTCCCATGTTGAAATCCCCAATGTTAGCATTGAGTCTAAATTCTCTACTTGTTCTTCTTCTTGTGTGTAAGTGGTTGACAGTTTTCGGTTCTGGCTTCTGTCCATCCTCGCTGCTACATTTCTCTAGGATATTTTGCAATACTTTGATAGATGAAGGATCACTTAACATTTTGATGCATGATTGCAAAAAGTCTTTGATAGTACTTACTTGTTCTTTAGGTTGTATTATGTTGGTATGGTCCAGTGATGGCGGCATGTCATATTCCAAAGCTTACTTGTTCTGCTGCGCAGCCAATGCTATATCCTCCTTCTGAAATTCTTGGCGGGCTTCTGTAAAGGTCTCCTTTTCCTTTTTCACGTCAAACTGCTTCTTGGGGTCAGGGTTCTTCTTTACCCATTGGTTTTGTGCTAGGTCCTGTCAAGCTGCATCGTTTCCTATTTTTGTTCCTCCCCAAGTGACTATGTTGATGTTCCATCCATCATCTCTTTCTTCGGCGAAAATCGACTGAATGTTCTAGTAATTTTGGTTCCTTTTTTCCTAGATCTTTACAAGTAGTGGGCATTCCCGTGCATAATGTCCTAGTTGTTGGAAATTGTGACATGTGACTGGTCCTCTCCCACATCTGAATCCTCCTCTGACTCGTCCTACTCCTCTATAGGCTACGCGATCCCCTCGTGGTGCATTATATTGTGGTCCCTAATTATATTACGTGGTATTGTACTGGGGCTGTGCTAGGTTGTACTGCGGCTGCGCATTATTATAAGGTTGTTGCATAGTATTATACTACTATTGTGCAGTGTTGTATGGTGTTGGAGCTTGAGTGAACTGTGGTTTTGCCTACCCGTTCATCATTTCTACCTATACCCTGTATGCATCTGAGGTCCTTTCATGCATCGGCTCCATAGTTTTGCAGTATTTATCTTCGTGGCCAACTAACTTGAAAAATGTGCAGTATGATTTCGTTGGGACTATTTGGTATTTCTGCATCATTGTGCAATGGTAAGGGTTGTGACCCATTTTTTTGAGGATTTCCCACCATAATCCCCCCTGTGGTAGTGGGTTCGGCTGCCCTGTTGCCATATATTGTGCGAACGTCGGACATTCGTTTTTGTGGTGTCCTTATGTCTTGCATGTGGTACACCAAATGAATTCTCATTTGTCCTTGTTCTTATTCTAGTTCAACTGAAATGTTAAGTTCTTGATATCCTCTTTCAGTTCTTCGATAGTCGGGTCTGTCTGCTAGTACTGATTTTCTTCCAATTCCAACGCTGCCTGCAGAGCCTCTGCTTGTGTCTGAAACTTATGTTGTCATAGTGGATATTTCAAGTGTGGGAGTAGTGATTTGACAAACAAGTGCCGATGTTGCATCTCGGTCATAAGATATTTTAACTTCCCTTTTAATCACTTGAATCTTTGATCAATCTCCCATACCGATTCTCCTGGTTTTTGTCTTATCTCAATCATCTCATTCATATACTGATCCTCTGAGCTCGAATTCTGGAACTCATTAATTAGTAGTTTCTTAATGTCATTCAGTGTCCTTGTTGTCCTAGGAGCATTGTTCATGTCTAGACTCATGTACCAGTATAGTGCGCAGTCCCTTAGCGTGATCACTAGCTATGCGAGTTTGGCGTTGTCATCAGTGATCTCCTTTGCTTCCCAAATCTTGGCGCAAATGAATAGATGCTTCTCAAGGTCTTCTGCTGCTTTTCCTTGAAACTTTGGTAATCTGATAGTAGGGTTGTGTCCTGCCATTCTAAGTACTGAACTACTGCCTCCTCCGCGTAGTGTGGATACTTGACTAAGATTACCTGAACTAGCTCCTCCAGTTGTCGCTCCTTTTGTAGATGTGCTTCTTGCTGTCAGACTTCCTCTGAACTTTGGTTTCCTAAATGGTGGTTTTCTCTGTGGTCTATTGGTCGCACATGGGTTTATGGGTTCCACAATGACATTGATATGAAATGGGTGGATATATTCTCCTCCCATTCTTGGGCCTCTTGTCTTCCTCTCATAGGTGGCGCACAGGATTTCCTCAATCTGCTCCATAGCCCAGAGATCCTCTACCTCTTCCTCATCACTTTCCAAGCCCTCCCTCTCAACTATGACTCTCTTCTTGGTGTTTAGCTTATATTGGTAGGGTGATCTTCTACGCATCATTCCTAATGACACCAAGATCCACTTGAGCTGGTCGTCAGCCATCGAGATCAGGTCCAAGGGTTCTTCTTCCTTCTTCTCTTTATCCTGCCCTCCTTCTATTCCTCCTCTTTCTGTCAGTGCTTTCCCCCTTCCCCCATGTGCACAGTGAAGTCTAAGTGTCTAATTCCATTGTCATTACCCCTTTGTTATATAGTAATATCTTGATAGAAGTATACAAGGATCGAATATACCTTCCTCTGGGTCCTCGTAGAAATTCTTTCTCGGCTGCGCTGTATGACTTTGTTGTGTCTACCGTGAACTCTGTGATGAATCCTGCTATAATAATGTCAAGCCAAAATTCTACTACAAGGGTGAATTTTTTGTTCACCTGCTACATCTACTGAATTTGTACTAGAGTCCAATCTAGCTGTCGAATCCGGTTCATCGGGTGATTATCCGTTAACCTTAAGATCCACTCCTGTAGCAGATGTAGAAAATCACAGAAAAAGATTTCGTGTAAATTCGTAAACATGTATTTATCCAGGTATCTACGTGGTGTGATTCCAGGGTTTCTATTGTCCTTATGTGCAAATTCTAGCTCTTTCGTTCGCAACCAACCCTTGATTTCTTCTCTCGTGGGGTTCCAAGGTCTCCACATTCCCTTCTAATGGCTCATTACTTCTTCGATGGTTCTTTTCCACTTTATCTTATCTACTCAGTCCTATCTTGTTCCTCTTAAGATGGAAATAGAACCATTTATTGGTTTTTAATCAACATAGGGTTCATGTCATTAAGGTTCCAACAAAGCCTCTAACTACCGGCCCTCCTAGTAAACTAGAAGGCAACGCAGTGGCCGAAAGGTACTACGCAGTCTCACCCGAGATAGCTAAAGATGGGTGACTATAAGACTTAGGTTTTTATAGTCTAGGACAGAGTATGAGATAAAGGGTTTCTTGATTAAGGCCCTTTTCCGCGAGTTGTTATAGTAATCTACTTGTTCCTAAGAATCACATGCATATAACACAAAATATAAATAGATTCTCATAATGCATTTGGTTATTCATCAATCATAATCATCTACTGCTGAAAGAAGGTAAAGATATGCAAACATTCAACACATTACACAGATATTACCGTGGTTCACCCCTCCTGAGCTACATCCACAAAGATTTGGCTCTTGACTCTTTTATTATAGTAGTTCTTGATTTCCTCGCACCGCACGCTTACAATTCTCCGCAAAAGTGGGTAAGATCTTTATGAGGCAAACTAGATCGCACAAGGCTCTACAAACTGTGGTCTAATCCTTAGATATACCTTTCCTCATATCTATTCTTGCTCAACAACTTATAAAACTTGGTTCATACAATTCAAAACCCCTCACGTACCGTCAACAATGATACTCGGAAAAATTAACATAAATTCAATAATGACAACAACAACTAATAATAACTAACCTATCTGATACTTTTGTATCTATATTTATACATTTTGGTCTCTTCAGCCACATACGGAATATTACCAAAACCCTAACCCTTCTTACGCTAGGTTTTTCTCTCATGCACATGTTGTTCTTCCTCCAGTTGTCGCTTTCCTCTGTGCATGCTTTCTTGCATTCGTGTGTGATGATCTTTTGCCAGTTGTCACTTTTTTTTCCTGCGTGCTTTCTTTCCCATGATCCTCCTCCTTTCCACTTCATCCTAGTGCCAACAAACACTTTTGATGGTGGTCATTCTGCAACTTCCCCTGTGTCTATATGAACTGCATAGGCTTGTGATAAGTGTGGATGATTGTCTCCTTTCCCAGAATGTAATGTTTCCATTGACAACAGGCTTGCACAATGGAATACATTTCTTTGTCATAGGTAGGGTATTTCTAGACAATATATGAGAGTGTTTCACTATGGTATGCTATTGGATGACCATGTTGAGTGAGAACTGTGGCTACAACATAGTGGGAGGCATCGGTCTCAATATCAAATGGTTGTTGGAGATCAGGTAAGGAGAGTACTGTAACTGAGCACAAACAATGCTTCAGATCATCAAATGCTTGCTGTTGTGCTTTCCCTCATGCAAAATTTGCCTTACCACTGCCCTTGGTTACTTGGATGAGGGCCCATTCAATATGGGAGAATCCCAACACGAACCTTTGGTAGAAGTTTTCAAGTCCCAAGAAGCTTTGAATCTCAGTTAGTGTGGTTGGGGTTGGCCAGTCACGAATGACTTGGATCTTAGATGGATCCACATGTAACCCATGCTCATCAACAATGTATCCCAAGTATTGGACCTTGTTCATGCCAAAGGAGCATTTTTCCAAGTTACCATATAGCTTGTGCTGCCACATAGTGCCCAAAACCTGGTGAATATGATGCATGTGCTCCTCCCAAGTTCTGCTGAAGATGAGGATGTCATCTAGATATACCACCACAAAATAGTTGGTGAAGGGTATCAATACATCATCCATCAATCTCATGAAATTTGTTGGTGCATTTGTTAATCCAAAGGGCATGACCAACCATTCGAAGAGACCTTCTTTATGTTTTAAAGTTGTATTCTATACATCAGTTGGTTCGATGGGAACCTGTTGGTAGCCAAACTTTAGGTCAATCTTGTTGAAGAAATTTTCCCCCTTGAGTTGGTCAAGAAGGTCATCAATTTGGGGAATTGGGTACCATTTCCTGACTGTGATTTTTTTTAATGCTTTGTAATCAATGCAGAGCCGTCAGGTCCCATATTTATTTTGCACTAGCATAATCGAGCTTCTGCAAGGGGAGGAGTTGGGTTAGATGTGTCCATTTTGATGCATCTCTTGGATTTGGTGCTTGATTTTGTCATTTTCCATCAGCGAGCGATGATNAGTGCGTCGGTACCTCGGTGGGTGAGGAGAAGATATCTCTGTACTCTTCCACGATCCCGCCCACTTTCTTCTGCTACAAAGAGAGGCTCTGTGTAGAGGCCATGGATGTTGCGGCGACCTTCTTCTTACTGCAAGCACAGATCACAAAGAAGACGAAATTTTCAGTCTGTGAAATGACCTTATTGCATTTCTTATCAAAGATTAAAAAAATAGTAGTAGGCAACATTACCTCTGGTATCTTGTACATTTGTCTACCCAAAGTAATAATAACACTGCAAGGTCTATACTCATACACAACATGTTGCTTCCATAAATATGGCTCACCTAAACGAACATCATAAACTTCAAGGGGAGCAATATCACATAATACCTCTTCTTTGAAGGGCTTGATGTTGTAGGGTAGACGACATTGTTGGTTGATGCGAAGATCTTGTCCTTGGCGAGGTCAGCCGATGGTGTAGGGTGTATGCAATTTTGAGAACTAGTGCCCCTATGCATTTACCTCAAGAAACGAGATACTAGGGTGTAGGAAATTCTAGGCCCTAACACCTTACTCTCCTTAGGCTTCTTATGGGATAAAACTTAGGCAAATATAATTAGGTCAAAACCTTAGAGTGCTAGAAATTTAGGGCTCTAGGGTTTCACTAGTCACTAGATCAATTCAATGAAAATCTTGGCAAATAGAAAGTAAGAAAGTAGCAATCTAAGTTCCTTACTTCATGCATTAAGTATTCCATGCAATTTCATAATCTTGTATGAGCAAATAAAACCATACATAAACCATTCAATAGATGACAAAAAGTCCAGATTTTACTTGCACTAAGAATAATCATGAAAATACCATGCAAGATCACCATAAAAACTTCCAAGATTGATCCAACTTGCAAACATTAGCCTTATACAAGAGTGTGCCTCACAATTTCAGCCAATAGCCCTTACTAGGGCACAAATTTCAGACCTCTCCTCTTGTATGAGAAGTTGTGATGTAAACATGAATGTACTTTATGTTTATTTATACAAAATCTTTGACCTTTAATTAATTTTAAGTCAAAATAAGGCCGACCTGGCCAATTTACAAACAAATTCAAATTTGATATAAATAAAATTAATTAGCATCTAAAGACACCTCCAAGGGTGACGTTGAGGCCTAAAAGGTGGAACATTGAGCCTAAAAGGTAGGGCGCTTGGCCTCCAAAGGCCCCAGATGAAGCCCACACATGCCACTAGGCTGATAAATGCCTCCAAAATGAGAAAACTAGATATGGATGACGTCCAAGGTCATGATGGTGATGCCCTGGGGATTCAAGGGCCAACGTCCATGTAGAAGAGCAAGATCCCCCTGGGTGCCTCCAAATGCGATGTCCTTCTTTCTTCATGGTGAAAATATTCAATGTCTTGTTACACCTGGTTGGGGTTACAACATCCATCTGTGGGATTTAATCCCCCCATGAAGGTCCAAGCTAATCATTCCCTCATGTGTGCCTGTCCACCGGGAAAAGTCCTGTAGCAACAACAAGTACACCCTCCAAGGGTTCATAATTCATAGGGATCATAACATGTAAATCACATCCAATAATCAAATTACCCAAACATGTTCATCAAACCCTCCTTTAACCCAGACAAATTCTCAAAGACGTTATGCAATTTGAAAAATTAGGTTTGGAGAAGGTCTCATGGCATCCTATTGGGATAACCTCTCTTAATTTTGGGGTGTAAGTGGGATATAGTCCAGATCATGTAAGTGTATGAGGTGGCATGTGGTGAGTGTTTGGGCATAGGGTGCATGTGATAACAGGGAAATGTAAAATCTTACATGTGGGTGCCTTGTATAGGGAGAGGTGCACCTTGTCATAAATGCTATTGTTTCCTAGCCCATTCATTTCCTTTTACTCTTAGCTTTATTGTGTTTGATATTTTTCTTTTGTGCCTCAAGGGAATAGTTAAGGACCACTGTCCTGGATTGATGACCATAGGTGATAGCGTAATCCACAAACATTTCACGGATATGAGAAGGTTGGCTCGTGATGAGACCCACTTTCTCTTGTCTATGCCACCAAGAGCCACTACCCTGGTTTGGTGACCAGATAGGTGGTAGTGTCATACCACTACATGACCATGGTCATAATAGTCCAGCTCGTGATCAGACCTCCTATCCATCAACTAGTACCTTGAGTGTTTATGTATCTTATGGTTCCCCTTTTCTTACGAAGAATATTTTCATTGCTTTCTCGGGGATCCCTAGGAGAAGCATCTCAAAGGTTTCAATATTGGATTTTAACTCTTTCCATCTACTTTTACCCTCTATGCCTTTAACCCCTTCTTCCCATGAGGTAAGGTACAACCCTTCCTAGTGTAGCCAATCCCAATGCCCAAACAAAGGTAGGGGAGATGAGAGGAATAAATATGGAAAGTGGTAAGTATGGAGGGAATGGACGATGAAATTTTACAGACCCA
>SNQJ01S0020423.1:72797-114149 GCA_010110895.2 Picea sitchensis
TTCAAGTTCTTCAAAAATCAGAGTGATACATACCATGATACCCGGACTCATTACCTCATGGAGCAAGACTTATTGTTACTTTAGGACCAAGATGGTGGGGTGGATATTGTTTATGTTGATAAATGGACTGCACTGAAGAAAAGAGGGGCCCTCTGGGGCCATGCTCAAGTTGTTCGGCTCTCGGTACTCCATTTCTAGGACATATGGGCCTTGAGACATGATCTCCTTAGTTATACCTAAGGTAGGGTATAACATCTGGCTCCAACTCGGGGACATTTGCTCACCGTAAAGCACATGAGAACCTCAACATCTCTGGTATGACTTGTGCCTGCTAAATCTCAACAAAGGATATTAGTAATCCTTAGGGTGGTGATATCACCCCTTGTTCATATATGATATAATAAAATAAATGGTATCTCTAATCTAACATATGATTATGAGCATACATATATACAAGAAAGACAAAATAATATGCAAATGCAACTATAACTATGCTAACATGATATGCAATGGTATATACAATGGATGCAAAATTCCTACCTATCCTAACTCACTTATACTTATCAGTGAAGTCGAGTCTTTGCCCCGTGATGGGGTTTAAGGAGGCATCCACTCAATGGTATTGGACATTTGCTCCCTTCGATCGTGGACAAGTAGTAGGAATCATTGACTCACTTCATTCTGATCTTGAAGGGTCCAAGACAAAACTTTGTGCATCCCTTAATTTTGTTAGTTACCCCATCTTTGTATCCCACTCTAAAACCAAATCTCCTTTCTTGTAGTCCCCTCCTTCGGAATCAACTGCTTCTTGTATTCTGGTGTATTGTGTTGAGGGAGGGGGGTGGGGTTCTGTAGTAAGTACATCTTCTTGGTTTGGCTCAGTCAACAAATGTTCATCATTCCCCTTCCATTTGACGAAGCCAACTTGAGAGGTTAGAGGCATCGTCAGGATAATCACCCCAGCTTGTATCTCTCTCCTGCTCCATAAAAAAAGCAATATCCCTTATGTATTTTTCGTGCAAATGCAATGTCTTGTCATTACCTTGTGTAATGTTGTCCTTGTGATTGCTAGGAGGATTTTGGTCACCTTTTCCCTTGGTCCATGTTATCTCATTAATATTGTCTTCTTCCACCCAGGGAAGAGCGGTCCAGTCTTGAAATAAGCAGGGATCTACGGAGTTGTAGTTACTATGTCCATGATTACACCTTTCAATGTGTTCCATCCTCGTTGGCTTGTTATGCAAAGTGATAAATATTGGTCCCCAACGGGGATAGTTGCGTAGGACAAGTCCATATGCAAACTTCCACCTAAAGTAGCACTCCATTCCCTAGATAATACCATTCCCCAAGTGTCAGGTATATCAACAACAATGACTTCCATTATGATGGGGAAATCAGGGTAGTCATCAAGATGGAATTCAAGACCTTCCATCAATCCATAGACCTTGATGCTCTTTGACTCAAATCTACAAACATTGGCATAAGGCCCTGTAACTTCCAACCCTAATTGGTTCATAACCTTCAAACTCATCATATTGACAGTTGACTCGAAGTCAAGCATGAATTTGTGAAGACATAGGTCATCTATTAGCAAGGAGGTGAGAAAGGGTGTTTGTTCATTTTTCTCAAAATGACCAGTTTGTAATAGTGTGGAAGTTTCTTCGAATCCGTTTTGTCAATGAATGGATTTCCAACATTCCATGAATCCTTTTGACCTTTTGTAAGATATAGGTCATACTAGTGATTAGGTTGGTCCTATCATTTCTATGTTTTGGGAAAGGTTGGGGTAGATCCCTAGCATACACCTGGGGCTCTCCAAGCTTCACCCTTGAGTCCTCACTTGTTTGGCTCAAGCACTCAATCCTAGGCTTCCTCATGTATTGATTTTTTTGTATTTTCTTTGGTGTGATATTGAGGCACTCTTAGGGAAACAAGGTAAAGATGGAATTTACGTAATTAGGTTTATCATGAGTAACCTTTGTGTGATCACGTTCAAAATGGGATTCTTTGCATGATAAGGACTTAATATCAGCTTCTCACCTCACAATATTTTGTCGATCCAAGGTGTTTGGACAAATTTGTTCTTTTGGAGCATGAGGTTTTATTGTCTGAATAGTATTTTGAGGAAGTCTCATAGAAGGAGAATTTTGGGATTGTGATAGTTCCCTTTCCAACTTAGTGATTTCTTCAGAGGTACCTATATCCTTAGAGGGTTCATGTCATTTTGAAACAATTAAGGCATATTTCATATTTGAGAACCCATTCTTCCAAGTATCGGTCCCTTTAGGGGGAATGGATAACTTAATCTCATCGTTTACCTCTAGTATCTTTGGGAAATCATGTTCTTCTTCCTCAACATCCTCCTCATTGAACCATAGGACATCATATTGGTCCTAGGGAATGGGATCACACCATTTGATATTTTCTTCAATCCAACAAGCACCATCTTGTACCTCCTTAAGGTTTGTTGGGAATCGGTTCTTGAGGAGGGATTGGAAGTTTCCTTCAAAATAATTGAGGTATTGTCCAAGAATAACGCTCTTTGGTTGAAAATAAGAATCAATTCGACTAAGCAAGGCATTAAACCTATCATTAAATTCCCTAACAGTCTCATCATCTTGTTTGTAAATCTTGATATACTGTGAGTAAAGGGAGGCCATATCATCCATCACACCCCACCTTTGCAAGAAAACTTGTTCTAAACCTTCATAGGTTGTGAGGCTCTTGCTTGGGAGGTTAGTGCTCAATTTCCTATCATCTCCAATAAGTGAGGCAAGAAAAAGTTTCATGAATATGTCAATATGTTCATTCCCAGACTGATGGAAATCGTAGCTTTCACAAAATTTGGTCCAATGTGTGTTTCCAAAAGCCCAATCCTCTCCGGAAAACTTGGGTATCCATGAATCGACATCCTTAGGTGGATCATGTAAGCCTCATTTGATATTATCCAAGTCCAAAGGGTTGAAGAGTTCTTTGGGGGCCCACTTAGGAGGGGCCATGGGGATAATAGGAACTATAGGATAATAAGGTGTCAACTGACGTCCGCTATGGGGTGTCATCAGTGGAGTCGCCAGACAATCTCCATGATATTATCAAAGGGATGAGAGGATCATCCTCAGTGTAGTCTCCATGTAAGCTTTGTGAAATGAAGGCATTGATAACTTGCTTATCGAAAAAGTGTCATTTCAGGAATATTGACTCATTGTTCCCTGGAAACGATGCCAAAAAATTTATCATGCAATTTGTACTTTCCCAAATCCCAAGGCAAGTAAGGGAGATTGGCATAAAAAACAGGATATACTATCACTTTCACCTTAATAGGAAATCCCCACTTTTTATGGATATGCAAGGTCTACCCCAGGGAAGGTGTCCCCAATAACCTAAAGGGCTGGAAAATTAGGGTTATGGTCAAGATATATTCCCCCCTCTCACTGGTTACCAAAGTCACTAAGTCTGTGTCTAAAATATGAGGTTAATGAAGTGCTTGATGTACCTGCACGGAACAAGACAATATAGCATGCATGTACAATAATTCCAAGTACAAATATGATAATAGCACCACAATAGACAATGGATAGTGAAAATAAGTGCTAGATGATATAAAATTGTAGTAGTTAATAACTTTACAACGAAAATTGATCAAATGTAACAACTGCAACAAATACTCCTTAGAATTGCTTGAAAAGACAGTAAACATATAGCATTTACTAGGAAGAATGATAATCAAATGTCATACGCAACTTCTAAAGTGTTTATCTAGTATTCAAAGTCAATTATGGAGAAAATTTATTGCATTTAGATGGTTGTAGTAGTCATTTATAACAACAAAAAATAAGTTAATGATCTAGGATAAACTAGCATTAGAAATAGTTAGTAAAATCTTAGGAGAAGAGTGTTTGAGTGTTTAATCAATCCTTCAACAAGAGAGAGGCGAGAACTAGTGCCTTCTAAGGTTTATGGACTCAAGTGGACAGCTTCTTCAAAGGCTACAGATCAAGTTTTATAATACACAAAAGTCTAAGAGGGTGAATTCATAGGAGAAGTAGTAACTTAAGTTCCCTTATACATTTACCTCAAGAAACAAGATACTAGGGTATAGGCAATTGTTGTTGGGTGTTTTTACCCTACGGACTAGTAAGCTAGGGTTCTAAGCCTACATGCAGATCATGACCCTTCAGATTTAATCTTTATCCTTCTACCCAAAATCTCAACCCCTTTTCTCAGGCAAACACAGTAAGAATGAACTACATGCATCAGTTTTGATAGTGCATAAAAGTCCAAGAGGAATGCATATGATAAGTAGTAACTTAAGTCCCTTTATGCATTTTCCTCAAGAAAAGAAAAGATACTAGGGTATAGGCAATTGTTGTTGGGTGTTTTTACCCTACGGACTAGTAAGCTGGGGTTCTAAGCCTACATGCAGATCATGACCCTTCAGATTTAATCTTTATCCTTCTACCCAAAATCTCAACCCCTTTTCTCTCAGGCAACACAGTAAGAATGAACTAACCTTATTTTCCGAGGGTTGAAGTAGATCCTCCATTGATTGCTTGTCTACTTGTTATCGCTGCTCCTTCCACAAAGCCTCGCTAACAAGACAAAAAATGTGTACATGCTACTGATCTACTGGGGGTTAAGAATAAAACATAAACCAGATAATGAAGATGAGATTCATGTACTTGGGACGGGAAAAAGCATCTTTTCATTACCTAAATAATATAAATCAACTGCCAATGCTTTGAGGCCGGTCACCCACGATCCTGATCCCGGCTCTTTCCTCTTTCATTCCTCCAACCGCTGCCTAAGTATTTTCTCCAAAGCTTCAGGCAAAGCTGACAAGTTTGGACAGAAATGGCTTGGCACTCTGGCAGAGTTTCTTTGTTATGATTTTTCTCCTTTGATTAGTACCCCTACCCCTCCCTTTTATAGGTTAGGAAGAGCTAGGGTTTAGTCAAACTCTCCGCCATGAATGATGAGAGAGTTTTGTCCCATAAAAAGCCCCAGTCCTCAAAGTGGAAAATTTCCTCATTTTTTTCTTTGTTAGGTACTCGCGGGCCGTTTTAGTTGGTCATGGATACCCGCGCAAGAGGAGACAGCAGGATGCCCGCGCCCAGTGCAGAGAAGTTAGGCTGGCCACTTGTTCTAGCGGTTTTGAGGAGTTACTCGTTGATGGCTTTGGCTAAAGAGGCATTGAGTTGGCCCATGCAAGTGGATAGTGCAATTTGTTGCAACAGATGCCCCTAATGTGAGTCAGAAGAGCATCTGATGGGCCGGAAATACATTACTAATTCTTTACCAACGCAATGATATGCTGAATACGTGAGCCCAAGAATCAGGAATCGGAAGGTGTCATCTGCAAAATATCGTCGGGTTCACTGAGTAGCGGGCATACCCATGCTCGGGATAAAATAGAACGCATGGCTACCAATCAAATACACTCAGATCCATGTCAAATATATATAATAGCCAAGTGAACAATACACAGCGAGCTACATCTCGAAATCAGAAAAAATATACAAAGAAAGTATCCATTCTTCGGTTGCCTTGGCCCGATGACGCATTTCCTAACTTGAGCAACAACTCAAAATCTTCTAACTCGGTAGGAGTGTAATATGAGTGTACGACTGCACTACCCAGAGGTCTTCGACGGCTCGTCAATGACGGACTTGATAATCTTGAGGATCGAACTGAAGTTCAGTGATTTCAACAAAGACTTGATTGGACGCTCGGGATGGATCGGTATGCTAATAAGAGACATATTTGCAGAGTGGCTGACTCAAAGAATCAACAAACTCCTGGACAATAGCACTAATAAGTGATAAGACCCAGGCAGCATATTGTTAATCATAAGTCTACGGCTATGAGGCAACGCAAAATCTCCATATGTTTTGGAAGAGTAACCAAACGGTGGAGGACACAACTCAGAACGAGCAAAGCTTCCTAAGGTCGTGATTTCACATCCCAAAGTCTGATGAATCAAACGGATAGATGTGTTTTATCCAAGGGCGATTCATAATGATGCCAACGAAGAAAAATACTTTTCCCATCTTTTTTGGGGTATATTTTGATTTTTTTATTCCTTTATTTTGGAAAAAGAATAAAAGAATGTTACGCTATAAAGGAGGAACGAGGATCTAAAATATAAGTTCACAAATAAATGACAGACTGATGTTCTAGGAAATGACATTACTCGAAAATCCTCCGCGGCAAAAAGGTGTTAAACGCAGACGCAACCATTACTAGGCTGATGGGTAAAGGATGCAAATGCGGTCGATAGAACACACAATGGTAACGCCCTTCATGTAAGTTTAACGAGCCCAAAGAAGGAAGCTCGGTGATTTTCATGCTTAGAGAGTCTGAAAAGCATAAGAGGAAATTCCATTGGGGTACCTTTTCAACAATAGTCTAGTCAGCTCGAAAAAAAGGGTAAACTAGCACCAACCAGACGTCAATTCAAAACCATTTAACGAGTGTGACATGACAAGATCACTCGCTATTTTTTCATTTTTAAGGAATCTGTTTAACTATGGACTCGGCGAATGTTCTTCTCGACCCATTTAACGAGTGTGAAAGAATAAGGTCACTCGCAATTCTTTTCAATTTTAGGGAGTCTGAAAAGAGCTTAACTATGGACTCCGGGTTTTTTCAGAGATTTAGTCCCTCAGGCCCGCAAAGGAATAAAATTATACCCGAAGATACTCTTCTAAAGAATGAAATTCAATAGAGCGCTCCTTAATTCGCGAGAGTTGACCGTCCGGACCTAAAAGGCAAAACTATTGCCGGACAGACGTGATCAAATTTCAGTTTAACGAGCGTGAAAGGCCACAAGATCGCCGCAATCTTTTCATGTTTAAAGGGTCCGAAAAAGGGCTTAAAAGGAGAATCCGCCATGAATGCTCTTTTGACCTTTTAACGAGTGTGAAGAAACAAGGTCATCTCGCAATCTTTTCATCTTTTAAGGAGTCTGAAAAGGGCTTAAAGGAGACTCCATTTATGAATGTTCTTTCTGAATTCAGTTTAAGAGGAAGAAACAAGGTCACTCGTCTTTTTCATCTTTACGAGTCCAAAAGGGCTTAAAGAAGACTCCATAATGGTTACTTTTCTCAATTAATCCGGACAATATCAAAAATCATACCACAGTTCCTGCCGCCGGATGTTTCTTTTTGGTCTCAAAGCGATCTTGAAAACAAAGGTAGCTCATGATTCATTAATTTTGTAATGGCGTCGCACGCTTCAGAAGACCAAGCAAAAACGTCAAGGAATTCTTTAAAAGATCCGGTAAATCTGAATTTCTTCGGGGCAGCAATCTGTTCCGACGAAGACATTTTCCACGGCGTTTGGGGTCTGGGAGATATTAGGCATTGTTTCAGCGATAGTCACATTGCCCTCAAAGATAAACATCTTGTGTCGCTAAGAGGTTAATGGACAAGGCCGACTTCAATATGAGATAGGAATTCTCCGCCGATTCGCGTGTGTAACCTCGGCGAGCATGATCTGTGATGAAGATCTTCAGGGTTTGTCCGACCAGCCATTGCTCGGACATAGCTCGCCGAAGGAAGACCAAGTCTAACTAATCGGTGTCGATAAGAGAATCATGAGCCCATATAGGCTCGAAGAGTGGATCCGACTTTGTGCGGGAATCGGATTTCGGTACGCTTCGAACCAAGGAGTACGCTACTGGCGGCCGATTAAGGGCGAAGACATGCCCGCATGCCCTGTCGCTTCCATCGTCTCTGATGGGGAAGAAAGAATCCAAGGATACTCAAAGTAATCGTACGGAATTTATCTATTACATGGAAAACGTAAATCCTCAGCCCTATGGTAGAGTCGAGATAAATCTTTAATCGTCACGCTCGAAAGGAGGGTAATTCAGTACTCATCAAGGATGGGCAATAAACCCACGGTTCCTATGTTGACGACACCGGCTTGAGGATTATCTACTAAGGAACCGTGGATGCCCCCAAGGCCTGGTCATCGAGAAGGATAACCGATCAATGGTCACGATCCGTCCTTCATGTGGAAACAAGAGGACTCGGAAAGATTGTCGCTAATTCACTGCTTGCATCGCATGGGTCCAACTACGAATCTAACAAGAGATTACCAGTAATCGATGGGGAATCGCATCACTTTACTAACACACACCTGCTCCCTCCCAACCGCACTGGAACGTATGGATGATGCCATGTGGTCGGAAAGAATGACCGCTCTAACGCGAGTAAGAAGAGTAGGTGATCGAGACAACTCAGGTTGACCGATGGCTTTCCAACATGCTAATGGACATAACGCAAGTTGAAGCGCCCTCGTCTACCAATCAGGCGGAAGATGTTTCACAGAATGTTTTCGGTAAGTGAGCCACTACTATTTGGAACGCGACGTGGTAAGGCAAACGAGGTTTCAAGTCATCGTATCTAACATGATCGTTCAAGCCATAAGTCCTGGTAGAGCTTCCATGCAGTCAACAAGGCTTTCTCCGAGTAGGCAACTTTTGGAGGACTTCCAAAGCGGGCATAGCACAAGGGGTTTAGACACCACCACAGAGTAGTTCTGGGCGGCCCTTTGGCGCTTGATTATGGTTCGTTTAAACGCACCTTTGGGATGCGAGTCATTGTTTCACCCAACGTCTTCTCAATCTGAAGAGGAAGAGGTGGATTTTCGGCTTCTTTGTCTTTATCAGAGGCGCTTGGTTTGTTATAATCGTGAGCTCTATTGTAATGAACGCGTCACTTTTCATCATGTATACACTCGCGGAAGATGACCGTTTGGGGGAGGACAGTTTCGTGGCTGCCCCCTCCGTACTTGTAGAGGCTTGAGTTAAATCTCCTGCTTAGCGTTGAAACGGATTAGTCAACACGTTTCGCTGTTGCCGGGCAAGGATAAACTTTTGGCCTCTCGCAGTCGAGGGCATAATGGGTTGCATCTTCCGCAGACAGGTTGCACGGATACCTCGCCTTCCTCTTTCAGTGGTACCCTCCAGCATTATCATTTGGTTTTTATCCCCTTACCTTTCTTTTCGCCGCTTTTTCTCTCCCCTCGGCCAGTTGGTTGGCCTTTGGGTTATTCGTCTGTATGGAGTGTACTTCGGACGTTTGAGTAGGAGGAGCAGCCGGCAAAGAGTTTGCTGGCCGCTGAGTGTTGGATGGACAACTGTTGCAATTGTTTAGTCAATTGTTCAGCGGGCTTAGCTTGTGCTGAAACAACAATACCATCGCATGTGGTCCACTCTGTCTGGTCTTGTGAAGTATCGATCGTGGTGCATCTCGCAGGATGTTGTACAATAGACCAGACTGAAAGTAGATAAGCTCAAACCGGTTGAGCTTCATGATGGCTTCTTCCTCAGAAAAACCCAGAAGGCGACGCCTTGATAACCGAGAACTAAGGACTTATGGAACCACTCAAAGAGAATGCCGGAGGACGCGCACTTTGATAAGATCCTTCGGGCGTTTCACTCGATGTGATCCGGTGATATGTCCGCTACGTCTGGATCGAAATTAGCTAGCAACCTGCCGGCATCGTATCTCAAGGTAACTGGAAATGGTTAAGGAAATGCCAGCCGCTCGTCGAAAAAGGAATATCATGAGCGGTCGAGCTCTATGTACCATTTCTCGACACTCCCAATAAGAGTGCATTGAAACAATCGCAATCACGAGTCATCTTTTAGTGAGTTTGATGAGACCATAAGTGGAAAGTAGTCACATGATCACCCGATTCTTCATTGGTTTTGGCTTCGAACTTTGGGATGTCCGCTGCGCAACTTCACGGCATAGGAGGCCAACGCGGATTCGACAAATGGGATCGCTCAACCGTAGTTAAATCCGGGCAAGTAACGCTACAGGCCAGTTTAGGCTGTTGGCCGTAGCCGATAAAAGGGTCCTGTTTGACCGGCACCAAAGCTGCCGTGAAAGTTTGGTTGCCGGCCGGGTTTGGTAGAAACTACCCCGACGTCAGCGTTTTGTATCAGGGGACATCGCTAATATTCCCATGAGCGATATAGATTTGGGCATTCATCGATTTGAGGGACTTTGGGAAGATTCCCCATACGGTCCCGCGGGAGAGGCATAGAGGCTTCTGCCCGGTTCCACGTTGATTGTGAGCATTGCCCCGTAATCCAAGATTCCGTGGCGATTGAATCCCTTGACCTGAGTTCCGCGTCCCGATATGTGCCCTCAGCCGCAGGAATAGTACCTCGTACGGATTTTGATTGTCCAAAATAGGAGTGCCCCCGGAAAGCACCCGGGTGTAAGTGTAAGTTGTTACTCAAACGCCCGCTCAAACGAACGGCGACAACTCCACCGCAAAGCTTCTGCCTGTGTTGTCCGTGGCTCCCGCCCAAGTGAACTGTGTAGAATGGCCCGCGGCCCGCTGATGCGACCACCGAAATGGCGCGGGGACGAAGGAGGATATGACCTCCAGTGTAAGGAAACGCACTGAAAAGGACATGATTTCCCCCAGGTTGACCTTGCAGGTGAGAAGCTGCCATTCCTTGCCCTAAAACCCATAGAAGTTTGTGAATGGAAGAAGGAGTGCAGGAAAAGACCCGAACTAGGCATGCCGTGATGAAAAACGGAGCCACCACGTGATTGGGTATGAAAGGATTTGTATCGCCATAGATGGGATCGGGTCCACTTTATGACGAGGTTGCGTCGGTGACCGTGGGTGGCTCGGACCGACGACAAAGGCAAGTTGAGAGAAACTTCTCCCGTGGTAACAACAGTAATAGGAAAGGAATAAATCCCAGAGGAAACTACTTGTTCCTTATGACTGGTTAGTGAAAATAGGCGTTCGTGAAGATTCGACTGAAATAACGCCCGCCCAAAAATCGCTGTTTGAGGTTTCAGCCAATCCAAGATTGGCAGTCGAATCCTCGGGGGGTTGTTCGACAACGCCTGCTGCTTCGGAAGGACCCAAGATGGTCCAATCACCAAAGGTGGCGGGTGGCTCTAGTATCACCGCAGGCCCGCGCGTGGGGTTTTCTCGGATCAAGCGGAGCTCTGTATCCTCCACTGTGTGAGAGAATCACGACACGCTAAGGCAGTCTAAACGAATCAAAAAGTAAAGTAGCACGCACTAAAAGAAAGTCCCTAACAGATAAAACAAGCAAGCGCTAAATTAGTGTGAAGAGCGCTACCACAACCAACACTAGTACCTTACCGGTGCAAGTGAACTCAAACACGGAAGCACCTCCGTCTATTTCCCGCAAAGCCGCTATCCGCCTTAGGTACCGCTGGGTATACCCCCGCAGCCACCTCGGTAAGTCCCTAAAAGATGGGCACCAGGTTGTCGGCTCGTGAAACGCTATCGCTGGCCGTACTGAAGACTACAATGAGCAGGGTATCAAGTCTAAGTCTGGCTAAAGGGTATCGAGCAAGTGTTCCGGAAGACAATCGAGGACCTCGAACGATTCGAGACCCACGAAGCTCAATGGCAAGTGCTAACGGCGGAATCCTTTAACAGACCCTCGATATGTGTTCTCCACTACGATTGGTCCAGCTTTGGGGGGTTATCTCCTCTACCTTTACTTACACGGCCTCTTGTTTATCCCCTTTGTTAGAGGGTGGTCCCGGATAAATTTCACATTTGCTAGGCTTTTTTCACTCTCTAGCATTGACTCCAATGTTTGTTTTAGGTGGCCTGGGAGAATTTACTCCAACCTATTCCAAGGCCCTATCTCGAAGCTAATGTGTCCACCTACAAAACAAAGTCTATTTAATTTTATTAAGCTTGCTTTTAATGGGCTTTTTAATTGTCAAGGTGCGGAAGTGAAACTGATGATGTATAACAGACTCAAAGAAAATGCACAGAAATGCAGAAACAAACCTATGCTAAAATGCAAAACTACAACTTTTTGATGAAAAGATGTCTTTTCTTTTTCAAATTCACTAAGATTCTATGCAAGTAAATGAAGAGAATTTTCACTCAGATCTGTGAGCTATTTATACTAGACATGCACTGTAAAACTTATGTAAAGAACTTCTTCCTAGCTACTGATGCAACAACCAATTTTCAAATCAAGGAGGAAATGAAAAGTACCTTTTTCTCTCTTTTCTTTTCTATCAACAAAAAATTCAAAATCAAGCACAAAGTTCAAGGGGAAATGTTCTAACCTGTCGACCGTGGTGTACCCTCGTGACTTAAACTTGAGAGGAGCTCTTCTCACTGAAGGAAGGGATGACTGCCCCACTCAAGCTAAAACTGCCACCAGACCATGACTGTCACCAAACAGTTCGCTGGCACCGCTCTAGGCCTCAAGCAGGTCATGGATATCCGGCTATGCTAAGCTCCAAGGTGCCGCTGGTATGCTTAAAAGCTAAGACAAAATCAAACACAGACAATCTAGACTTGAGAAAGGCTTCTATTGGATAACCAGAGTCTCTGACAGGCTCAGATGCTATCACTATGACAGAAAACAAATGTGCAAAAAGAAGAAAATAAATTAATGTGAAGAAATACACAAAAAGAAAAGACTAAAGCACAAGACAATCAACCAGGACCCAGACAGGATCCAAGAAGCCCCCTGAGAAGATAAATTCTGACAGGGGAAGAGGGGATTGCCTCTTCAACCTCCTGGTCACTCTACACGCTACTGAAACCACTACAGGACGCTGATATCCACGCTGCAGAAGGTTAGGGCGCTGGTCACCCGCGGGCAAAGATATTACTTATAACAAGGGTACCTCCGTGGTGTGTCCCGGAAAAAATCGAAAGGCCGTACCAAAGAGGACTGTATGGATGGGTCCAGGCTCTCTGCTAGCTGACTAACAGACAACAAAAGCAAGCAAAGAATACTGAAAGTAAATTCTTTAAACTACCAAATAGATTTTTACCAACCCAAGGGACCCTAAGAGTAAAATAATCCCTAGTGGAGTCGCCAATTGTTGTTGGGTGTTTTTACCCTACGAACTAGTAAGCTAGGGTTCTAAGCCACATGCAGATCATCATGACCAGATTTAATCTTTATCCTTCTACCCAAAATCTCAACCTTTTCTTAGTAAACACAGTAAGAATGAACTAACCTTTTTTACTGAAGGTCGAAGTAGATCCTTCGCTGAGTTGTTGTCTCCTTGCTATCGCTGTTCCTTCCACAAAGCTTCCCTGCAAACAAAACAAAAATGTGCATGCATGCTACTGACCTACTAGGGGTTAGAAATAAAACACAAATCAGATAATGAAGATGAGATTCATGTGTTTCTGGACGGGAAAGTATCTTTTCATTACCAACAATATAAATCAACTTACATGCTTTCTGAGGCCGGTCACCATCGCCTAATGATCTGGATCCTGGGCTCTTCCTCTTCTTTCTGTCCTCCAACCTACCGCAAGTATTTCTCCAAAGCTTCAGGCAAAGGATAAGTTTGGACAGAAATGGTTGCAGCATCATAGAGTTTCTTTTGCTATGATTTTCCTCCTTGACTAGTACCCCCACCCTCCTTTTTTTATAGGTTAGGAAGAGCTAAGGTTTTAGTCAAACTCTCGGCCAAGCATGGCGGAGAGTTCCAGTTAAATGACAAAAGCCCTGAGTCTCAAGGAAAATTTCTTGATTTTTTGCTTTTTTAGGTACTCGTGGGTTGTTTTGGGTTAGCCTGCGGATACCCGCATGTAGTAAGAGGACAGTGGATTTGCCCTACCAAAGCGCGCCCAGTGAGAAGTTAGGGCGCGGGTTACTTGTTTTGAAGGGTTTTTTGAGGAGTTACTCAGCATGGCTTTGGCTAAGAAGAGGCATGAGTTGGCCTGATGCCAGGTAAGCAGGGATAGTGCAATTTAGGGTTATAACAGCAATTCTAGGCCCTAGCACCTTTCTCTCCTTAGGCTTCTTATGGGATAAAACTTAGGCAAAGATAAATAGGTCAAAACCTTAGAGTGTTAGCAATTTAGAGCTCTAGGGTTTCACTAGTCACTAGATCAATTCAATGAAAAGCTTGGCAAATAGAAAGTAAGAAAGTAGCAATTTAAGTTCCTTACTTCAAGCATTAAGTATACCATGCAATTTCATAATATTGTATGAGAAAATAAAACCATACATAAACCATTCAATAGATGACGAAAAATGTAGATTTTACTTACTTGAACCAAGAATAATCATGAAAATACCATGCAAGATCACCATAAAAACTTCCAAGATTGATCCAACTTGCAAAAATTAGCCTTATACAAGAGTGTGCCTCACAATTTTAGACCTCTCCTCTTGTATGAGAAGTTGTGATGTAAAAATGAATGTACTTTGTGTTTATATATACAAAATCTTTGACCTTTAATTAATTTTAGGTCAAAATAAGGCCGACCTAGCCAATTTACAAATAAATTCAAACTTGACATAAATAAAATTAATTAGCATCTAAAGACACCTCCAAGGCTGAAATCATGCCCTCCTAGGGTGATGTTGAGGCCCCAAGGAGGAACGATGATCCTAAAAGGTATGGCACTTGGCCTCCAAAGGCCCCAGATGAAGCCCACATGTGCCACTAGCCTCATAAATGCCTCCAAAATGAAAACCCTAGCTCTAGATGGTGTCCAAGGTCATGATGGTGACGTCCTAGGCCTTCAAGGGCCAACATCCATGTGGAAAAGAAAGATCCCCCTAGGCCTAGGTCCATCAGAGTGCCTCCAAAGGTGACATCCTTCTTTCTTCTTGGTGCAAATCTTCAATGTCTTCTTACCCCTATCTGGGGTTACAACATCCATCTGTGGGATTTAATTAAGGTCTGAGCGAATCATTCTCTCATGTGTTCCTATCCACCAGGAAAAGTCCTACAACAACAACATGTACACCCTCCAGGGTTTCATACGTCACAGGGATCATAAAATATAAATAACATTCAATAATCAAATTACCCAAACATGTGCATCAAGCCCCCCTTAACCCAGACAAATGCTCAAAGACATTATGTAATTTGACAAGTTAGGTTTGGAGAAGGTCATAGGGCGTCCTATTGGGATAACCTCTCTTAATTTTGGGGTGCTTCCCATGTGGGATCTCATCCAGATCATGTAATTGTATGAGGTGGTGATCCATATGGATGTCGATGGCCTCCCACCTATTCCAATTGGTTCATTTTGGCAGTTTTCTAGTTTGACATCTTTTTGTTTTTCTAGTTTTTGGGTCCCTAACTTATGGGGCCGTTTTGAGGCCCTAAAATTTTTTTTTAGGGCTCTCCCTAGTCAAGTAGACCTTTCCAAAAGGCTATCGTGCACCTAAAACAAATATCGTATGCAAAAGTTACGACCCCGAGAAGTTGATGTACCAACTTACCCAAACAGGGCCCACATGACTTTTTCCGCTTCATCTCCTAGGGTTAGGTTTTTGGATGTCTAGGGTTTTTGACATTCCTATTTATTGTAAAAATGACTTCAGAGACTCATTGTAATCATATTCTTGCAAATGAGATCAACCATCACATCTCTTCTCAGAGATAAGATTCCACCATTCCAACAAGCTTGTTTTCTGTTGCATTTTATAGTTTCAGCGTATTTCCTTATTGAATAGAAAACCAGTTTTACTGTATCTCTGTTATTCTGTTTTAAGCATATTTTAATAATATGTATTCATTTTGTTCTTCTCATAAAATCTGGATCAATGGTATCAGAGCGGTCTACTCCTTGTCATCTTAATGCATGTCCCCAACGAGGTCAGGGTACAAAGAATTGGGTCTCGAGCTTGTTTCTCTTGAGGAAAAAATCTCTCACACACCCAAAAGACCTCTCATGGCAGGGGAAAAGAAAGATGATGGGACATAATATCCTTTCGAAATGTTTCTTGAAGAATCCCTCATGCAACAGAGGAACGAGATGATGGATATTTTCGCACAAAAATCCTTCGGTGGCTACCAACAGGTGATGCATCTTCCTCTAGAGGAGGTGTCGCCCCCTTCAAGGTACAACTCAACTTCGATATTCCTATATTTGAAGGTAAGATAGACACAGATGCTATAAACAAGTGGTTGAATCTACTAGAAGGGTATTTGTTTGTCCATAACTTTTCAAATAGAGAAAAAATTACTTTTGTGCTCCTCAAAGTCGTTCCCCATGTCAAAGATTGGTGGGAAAATTTCTGTGAGAAAAAGGAAATAGAGGAACCCTCATTATTTACAGTTGCAACCACCTGGGAATCCTTTAGGGATGCTATTAAGGAAAGATACTACCCTGTCAGAAGTTTTGACGAGGTGTTTACCAAATGCACCAAACTGCGGCAAGAAAGAGACCAAGCAATGCTAGATTTCACAAATATCTTCCATACCCTGCACACCAAGCTGGGTATCGAAGATTCAGAGAAACATTTGGTGCTCAAGTATCATGGTTCTTTGCATAGATACATCCAGACTGAAATGGAGTTTTTGGAAATCTCTTCCTTGGGCGTAGCCTATCTGTATGCCGTCAAAATCGAGCAGAAGCTCAAACAAAAGAAGCGAAAATTTGAGCTTGGGAACCTCGCACAGTAAAATCCAGAAAAGGGCGACCCCAAACTACAGAACAAAGGACACAACAAAGATGGACAATATCAGGGAAACCAGTCCAATATGCAAGAAAATAATGACACCGGAAGGACAAAGAAGGATACCAGGAAGTGGTGCAACTTCCATAAGAGCCCTCGGCATAACACTGATGATTGTTGCTCAAAGAAGTAGTTGGTGGCCGAAGTGAAAGCCTCTGAATTAGATGCAGGTTATGAATCTGAGTCAGAACTAGAAAGGGGAAGAAGGATCATTGACACAGAACCCAATGCCATTGTTTCTATCACCAAGCTCCAGCCTGGTGAACCAGACAAGCCAGAAGAAGGAGAGCACCTTTTCCATTCACAGATGTGGGTAAAAGGCACCCCGCTGCACTTCATCATTGATAGCGGTAGCCAAAAGAACCTCATCTCAGTAAAGGTCGTCAAGCAGCTAACCCTACCAACAATGATGCACCCTCAACCCTACACCATTGGATGGCTCCGCCAAGGAAGCGATCTCTGCGTCAGCCAACAGTGTCGACTATCGTACGACATCAAGCCCTTCAAAGATGAGGTATTGTGTGATGTTGCTCCTCTCAAAATTTGTAATGTTCTTTTGGGCCAACCTTATTTATGGAAAAGTCATGATGTATGGAGTCTAGGCCTCGTAGTGTTATTATTACTTTGAAGAGGAAATTGTACAAGATACCCGAGGCAGTCCCACCTAGTGCTATTTCCTTGATCTCTGCCAAGAAATGCAAGAAGGTCATCTCTCAAACTAAGAAATTTGTCTTTTTAGTGATTCGCTCTCAGAGTAAGTGAAATATCGTAGACACATCCAAGGCCTCCATGAATGATCTCTCCACACAACAGAAGAAAGTGGATAAGGTCATGGAAGAATACTTGGATATCTTCTCCTCTCCTATCGGGGTACCTCTACACTGCCAAGTCAAGCATACCATCGATCTGACCCCAAGTGCACTACTACCCAATGGGCCGGTCTACCACCTCTCTCTGTTAGAAAGCAAGGAAATCAAGAGTTAGATCCAAGAACTTCTCCACAAGGGGCACATCCATCCCAGCTCATCGCCTTGTGGGAGCCCAATCATACTGGTGCAGAAGAAAGACAGGACCTGGTGACTCTGCATTGATTACCAAGCCCTGAATAAAATCACAATCTAGAGCCAGTACCCGATTCCCCAAATCAACGACCTCCTTGATCAGCTCACAGGGGCCAAATACTTTAGTAAGATTGATCTAAAGTTTGGCTACCACCAAGTCCCAATAGAACAAACAGATATATGGAAGATTGCCTTCAAGTCAAAAGAAGGTCTTTTTCAATGGTTGGTCATGCTCTTTGGTTTGAAAAATGCTCCAGCAAGTTTTATGAGGATGATGGACGATATCCTGTGACCTTTCACTAGTAATTTTGTACTAGTGTATCTGGATGACATCCTAATCTACAACAAGACTTGGGCGGAACACTTGCAGCATATTTAGCAAGTTTGGCACACCTTGTGGCACTACAAACTATATGAAAACTTGGAAAAATGCTTTTTCGGCATGGACAGGGTCCATTACTTAGGCTACATCATTGATCAGCATGGTGTGCATGTGGATCCATCCAAGATACAGGTCATCTGTGACTGGCCAGCCCCAGCCACACTCACTGAGCTTCAAAGCTTCTTGGGCCTCACCAATTTCTATCATAGCTTTGTGTTGGGATTCTCTCATATCGCATGGGCCCTCAGCCAAGTAACCGGAGGTGGTGGTAAGGAAAAATTTGTGTGGGGCATGTCCAAACAACAAGACTTTGATGAATTGAAGTAGTGTTTGTGCTCATCCCCGGTACTTTCATTACCGGGCCTGTAACATCCTTTTGAGATCAAGACAGATGCTTCAGACTATGTTGTGGGCATCATTCTCACTCAACACAACCACCCCATGGTGTATCATAGTGAGACACTATCAAATGTTGTCTGTAAGTAACCTACTTACGACAAAGAAATGTACTCCATTGTGAAAGCCTGCCGCCAGTGGAGACATTGCATTCTGGGGAAGGAGATACTCATCCACACTGATCACAAGCCACTACAATTCATGCAGACCCAAGGAAAATTGCAGAATGACCGCCATCAGAAGTGGTCCACATGCTTACAGTGATTCCACCTCAACATCAAGTATAAAACAGGAAGTACCAACTGAGTTGTTAATTGCCTCAGCCAACCTCCATTCACAACACTCACCATGGTGCTAGACTTTTGTGACCATGAGACCTCTGGATGGCCCCACCTCTATGAGACAGACCTTGAATTCTCCACCACCTACCAAATATTGGGAGAAAAATCAATGGTCGCTAATTTCCATCTTCAGGACGGGATGTTGTGTCATTTGGGCCATCTCTACATTCCATCAAACGAGCGCGCGAAGCTAATTTGGGAAGCTCACTACAGTCGAGTGGCAGGACACTTTGGCGTCGCAAAGACAGTGGCAGTGCTACAAAAACATTTCTACTAGCCGAAACTTTGACAGGATGTCAACAAGTATATCAAGTCCTACACCGCCTACATTATTTCCAAATCGACCACTAAGAAACAGGGCCTGTACACCCATCTGCCTACTCCTGACAAGCCATGGGAATCCATCTCAATGGACTAGAGGGGCAATGAATGTGTTTTTTTGGTTGTTGATCGCTTTTCGAAGATGGCGATTATGGCCACCTGCAAGAAGAACATCACTGTAGAGGCCACTTCCAGGCTATTCTTTGAACGTGTCTGGGTAAACTTTGGGATCCCACAAACCATTGTCTCATATTGGGACAGTCATTTCCTCAGCACATTCTGGTCGATCCTCTAGTCACTGTTGGATACCAAGCTCACCAAATCCACTGCTTTCCACCCCCGGATAGATGGCCAAATTGAGGTTTTCAATGGGATGATCGTACATATCATGAGCATGTACAATTCCAAGAACCCCCACACATGGGATGAGATTCTTCCCTATGTCCAACATAGCTACAACCGAGCCCTGAATAGCTCAACTGGCCACAGGCCCTTTCAGGTGGGGTTGGGATTCCAACCTTTGGGCCCCATGGATGTTGCACTACCCTTGGTGACCACCTCGACCGACTCATCCCCTGCTCCACGAGAAGCTGACAAAGCCACCCGATTCATTAAGAGGATCTAGTACATCTACCAACAGGGTCAAGATATTTTACAGAAGTCCAATGCCAAGTATAAGCAGCGCCATGATCAACACCAGGTGCCACATACGTTTCAAGTGGGAGACCAAGTTTGGTTGCACTTGCACAAAGAATGCCTTATAGGGTCCCATAAGAAGCTTCAACCACTCCGATATGGGCCATACACCATCACCAAGGTTGTGGGTGACAATGTTTCTGTGCTCAACATTCCCCCTTTCCTTGTCCTGAACCCAATCTTCAACGTGGCTCTCCTTAGGCCATATTTCCCACCATTATTGGACACCTCAGAGATAGAAGAGTAGTTGAAACCAATATATCTTAGCCCCAACTGCATGCAAAAAGAATCTAGTGATTATATTGTGGACACACAGATCAAGGGATCCTGACAGCAAAGGATCCAGCTTTATCAAGTTGTCAAAGCAGGGCAGCTCCTGCACCAAGGCAAGTGGCTCACCCAGGGCCAAATTCAACAGAAATTTCCTCATCTGATGGGGGAACTCAACGCAATGGAGACAATTTCTTCCTAAGGGGGCAGGATTGAACCAGATGGATTTTTGTTGCCTCCCACCTATTCCAGCTGGTTCATTTTGGCAGTTATCGAGTTTGGCAGTTTTTTTTTCCTAGTTTTCGGCTCCCTGACTTGAGGAGCCATTTTGAGGCCCTAAACAATGTTTTTAGGGCTCACCATAGTTGGAAATGACCATTGATAAATATAAAAAAAATGTGTAGTTCTCGTATACACCTTTACAATGGGCTATCGTGCACCTAAAAAAGAGATCGTATGCAAAAGTTACAACCCCCGAAAGTTGATCTACTAACTTACTCAAACGGGGCCCATATGACTTTTGGCGCTTCATCTCCTAGGGTTAGGTTTTTGGATGTCTAGGGTTTTTGACATTCCTATTTATTATAAAAATGCCTTCATATCCTCATTGTAATCATCTTCTTGTGAATGAATGCAACCGTCACATCTCTTCTCAAAGATAATCCACCACCATTCCAGCAATCCTGTTTTCCACTGCATTTTACAGTTTCAACTTATTTCCTTATTGAATATAAAACTAGTTTTACTGTATCTTTGTTATTCTGTGTTAAGCATATTTTAATAATCTGTATTCATTTCATTTTTCTCATAAAATCCAGATCAGTGGTATCAGAGTGATCTACTCCTTTTCGTCTTAATGCATGTCCCCAACGAGGTCAGGGTACAAAGAATTGGGTCTCGAGCTTGTTTCTCTTGAGGACAAAATCTCTCGCACGCCCAAACAACCTCTCATGGCAGGAGAAAAAAAATATGAAGGGACATGAGATCCTTTCAAAATATATCTTGAGGAAGCCCTCATGCAACATAGGAATGAGATGATGGATAGTTTCGCGCAAATCCTTCGATGGCTACCAATAGGCAACGCATCTTCCTCGAGTGGAGGTTCCGCCCCCTTCAAGGTACAAATCAACTTTGATATTCCTATATTTGAAGGTTAGATAGACGCAGATGTTGTAGACAAGTGGTTGAATCTACTAGAAGGGTATTTTTCTATCCATAAATTTTCAAATACAGAAAAAATTACTTTTGTGCTCCCCAAAGTCGTTCCCCATGTCAAAGATTGGTGGGAAAATTTCTATGAGCAAAAGAAAATAGTGGAACCCTCATTATCTACAGTCACAGCCACCTGGGAATCCTTCAGGGATGCTATTAAGGAACAAGACTACCCTGTCAAAAGTTATGATGACTTGTATACCAAATGGACCACATTGCGACAAGAAAGAGACAAAGAAATGCCAGATTTCACAAATATCTTCCATACCCTGTGCACCAAGCTGGGTATCGAAGATTCAGAGAAAAATTTGGTGATCAAGTATTGTGGTGCCTTGCATAGATACATCAAGACCGAAATGGAGTTTTTGGACATCTCATCCTTGGGCATGGCCTATCGATATGCCATAAAAATCGAGCAAAAGATCAAACAAAAGATGCGATAATTTGAGCCTGGGAACCCCATGCAACAAAAAACAGGAAAGGCCAGCCCCAACCTATAGAAAAAAGGACACAACAAATATAGACAGTATCAGGACAACCAATCCAAGACACAAGCAAAGAAGGACACCGGAAAGACAAAGAAGGATACCGGGAAGTGGTGCGACTTCCATAAGAGCCCTTGGCATAACACCATCGATTCTCGCTCAAAGCAGTCTTTGGTGGACGAAGTGAAAACCTCTCAATCAGATGTGGGTTCTAACTCTGAGTCAGAACCAGAAAGGGGAAGACATATAATTGATGCAGAACCCAATGCCACCATTTCTACCACCAAGATCTAGCCTGGTTAACCAAATGAGCCAGAAGAAGGCGAGTGCCTTTTCCATTCATGGATGTGGGTAAAAGGCACCCCGTTGCACTTCATCGTTGATAGCAGTAGCCAGAAGAAACTCATCTCAGCAGAGTTCATCAAGCATATGGCCCTACGAACAACGCCGCACTTGCAACCCTACACCATTGGATGGCTCCGCCAAGGAAGCAATCTCCGCGTCAGCCAACGGTGTCGACTTTCATACGACATAAAGCCCTTCAAAGATGAGGTATTGTGTGATGTTGCTCTTCTCTATGTTTGTAATGTTATTTTGGGCCAACCTTATTTATGGAAATGTCATGTTGTATATGAGTCTAGGCCTCGTAGTGTTATTATTACTTTGAACAAGAAATTGTATAGGATACCCAAGGCAGTCCCTCCTAGTGTTATTTCCTTGATCTCTACCAAGCAATGTAGGAAGTTCATCTCTCAGAATGGGAAATTTGTCTTCTTCGTGATTCTCTCTCAAAGTAAGCGAAATATCGCAGCCACATCTAGGGCCTCTGCGACCGATATCTCCACACAACAAAAGCAAGTGGATAAGGTCATAGAAGAATACTCAGATATCTTCTCCTCTCCTACCGGGGTACCTATTCATTACCAAGTCAATCATCCCATGGATCTAACCCCAGGCGCACCGTTACCCAATGGGTCAGTCTACCACCACTCTCTATTAGAAAACAAGGAGATCAAGAGGTATATCCAAGAACTTCTCCATAAGGGGCACATTTGTCCCATCTCATCGCCTTGTGGGAGCCCAATCGTACTAGTGCAGAAGAAATACAGGACCTGGCAACTTTGCATTGATTATCGGGCCCTGAATAAAATCATTGTTTGGAACCGGTACCCGATTTCCCGAATCGACAGCCTACTTGATCAGCTCATGGGGGCCAAATACTTCAGTAAGATTGATTTGAAGTCTGGCTACCACCAGGTCTCAATAGAACAAACAAATGTATGGAAGACTGCCTTCAAGTCAAAAGAAGGTCTTTTTCAATGGTTGGTCATGCCCTTTGGTTTGACAAATTCTCCAGCAACGTTTATGAGGATGATGGACAATATCCTGTGACCTTTCACTAGTACTTTTGTAGTGGTGTATCTAGATGAAATCCTCATCTACAACAAGACTTGGGTGGAACACTTGCAGCATATTCAGTAGGTTATGCACACCCTGCGACAGCACAAACTATATGCAAACTTGGAAAAATTCTCCTTCGGCATGGACAAGGTCCATTACTTAGGCTACATTGTTGATCAGCATGGTGTGCATGTGGATCTAGCCAAGATCCAGGTCATCCATTAATGGCCAACCCCAACCACACTCACTGAGATTCAGAGCTTCTTAGGCCTCACCAATTTCTATCGTAGGTTCGTGTTGGGATTCTCTCATATCGCATTGGCCCTTAGCCAAGTAACTAGGGGTGGCGGTAGGGAAAAATTTGTGTGGGGCATGTCCCAACAACAATCCTTCAATGACTTGAAGCAACATTTGTTCTCATCCCCAATACTTTCATTACCGGACCTGCAGCATCCCTTTGAGATCGAGACATATGCTTCAGACTATGATGTGGGCGTCGTTCTCACTCAACACTGCCTCCCTGTAGCGTATCATAGTGAGAAAATATCGGATTTTGACCATAAGTACCCTTCCTATGACAAATAAATGTATTCCATTGTGAAATTCTACCACCAATGGAGACATTTCATTCTAGGGAAGGAGACAGTCATCTACACTGATCACAAGCCGCTACAATTCATGCAGACCCAAGGAAAATTGCACAATGATCGCCATCAGAAGTGGTCCACATTATTACAACAATTCCACCTCAACATCAAGTATAAAACATGAAATACAAACCAAGTTTATGATTTCCTCAGCCGACCACCAATCATGACACTCACCACGGTGCTAGACTCTTGCATCCATGAGACCTCTGGATGGCCTCACCTCTATGAGACAGACCCTGACTTCTCCACCACTTACCAAATGTTGGGAGAAAACTTAGTGGTCACTAATTTCCATCTTCAGGATGGGTTGTTGTGCCATATGGGCCATCAATACGTTCCATCAGGTGAGTGTGTGAAGCTGATTTGGGAATCTCACTACAATCGGGTGGCAGGACACTTTGGCGTCGAAAAGAAAGTGGTAGTGATCTAGAAATATTTCTACTGGGCAAAACTTCAACAGGATGTCGGAAAGTATATCAGGTCATGCACCGCCTGTGATATTTCCAAGACGACCACTAAGAAATAGGGCATGTACACCCCTCTGCCTACTCTTGACAAGTCATGGGAATCCATCTCAATGGACTACATGTCAGGCCTCCTATCCACCAAGAGGGGCAATGAATGTGTCTTTGTGGTTGTCGATCGCTTTTCCAATATGGCGATTATGGTCACCTGCAAGAAGAACATCACCGTAGAGGCCACTGCCAGGATATTCTTTGAACACATCTGGGTAAACTTTGGGATTCCAAAAGCCATTGTCTCAAATCGTGACAGTCGGTTCCTCAACACATTATGGTCAAGCCTTTGGTCACTGCTAGATACCAAGCTCACCAAATCCACTGCCTTCCACCCCCAGACAGATGGCCAAACTGAGGTCATCGATCGGATGATCATACATATCCTGCGCATGTACAATTCCAAGCACCCCCACACATGGGATGAGAGTCTTCCCTATGTCCAACATAGATACAACCGAGCCCTGCATATCTCAACTGGCCACATCCCCTTTTAGGTGGGGTTGGGATTCCAACCATTGGGCCCCATGGATGTTGCACTACCCTTGGCGACCACCTCGACTGACTCATCCCCTGATCCACCAGAAGCTGACAAATCCACCTGGTTCATTGAGAAGATCTAGCACATCCGCCAACAGGTTCAGGATATTTTACAGAAGTCTGATGCCAAGTACAAGCAGCGCCATGATCAACACCAGGTGCCACATAAGTTTCAGGTGGGCGACAAAGTTTCGTTGCACTTGCAAAAAGAATGCCTTACAGGGCCCCATTAGAAGCTTCTCCCACTTCAGTATGGGCCATACACCATCAGCAAAGTTTTGGATGACAATGATTTTGCACTCGACATTCCCCCTTTACTTGGTTTGTACCCAATCTTCAACGTGGCTCTCGTTCGGCCATATTTCCCACCATTATTGGACACCTCAGAGATAGCAGAGCAGTTGAGACCAATAGAGCTCAACCCTAACTACATGCAACAGGAATCCAGTTATCAGATTGTGGACACAGAGATCAAGGGAACCCGGCAGCAAAGGATCCAGCTTTATCGAGTTGTTAAAGCAGGGCAGCTCCTGCACCAAGGCAAGTGTCTCACTCGGGGCTAAATTCAACAGAAATTTCCTCATCCGATGGGGGGACTCAATTCAATGGAGACCATTGCTTCCTAAGGGGGAAGGATTGATCCAGATGGATTTCGGTGGCCTCCCACCTATTCCAACTGGTTCATTTTGGCAGTTTTCGAGTTTAGCAGTTTTGTTTTCCTAGTTTTCGACTCCCTGACTTGTGGGGCCATTTCGAAGCTCTAAACAACATTTTTAGGGCTCACCATAGTCGAAAATGACCTTTGATAAATATCAAAAAAATGTGTAGTCCTCGGATATACCTTTGCAACAGGCTATCGTGTGCCTAAAACGAAGATCGTATGAAAAAGTTACGACCCTGGGAAGTTGATGTACTAACTTACCCAAACGGGGCCCACATGACTTTTGGCGCTTCATCTCCTAGGGTTAGGTTTTTGGATGTCTAGGGTTTTTGAAATTCCTATTTATTGTAAAAAGATCTTCAGAGCCTCATTGTAATCATATTCTTGTGAATGAGCGCAACTGTCACATCTCTTCTCATAGATAAGTCGCCACCATTCCAGGAAGCATGTTTTCTGTTGCATTTTACAGTTTCAGCTTATTTCCTTATTGAATAGAAAACCAGTTTTACTGTATCTTTGTTATTCTGTGTTAATCATATTTTAATAATCTATATTCATTTTGTTTTGCTCATAAAATCCTTATTAGTGGTATCAGAGTGGTCTGCTCCTTGTCGTCTTAATGCATGTTCCCAACGAGATCAGGGTACAAAGAATTGGGTCTCGAGCTTGTTTCTCTTAAGGAAAAAAGCTCTCGCACGCCCAAATGACCCCTCATGGAAAGAGAAAAGAAATATGATGGGACAAGATATCCTTTAAAAATGTTTCTTGAGGAATCCCTCATGCAACAGAGGAACGAGATGATGGATAGTTTCTCGTAAATCCTTCGGCGGCTACCAACAAGCGACGCATCTTCCTCGAGCATAGGTTTCGCCCCCTTCAAGGTACAAATCAACTTCGATATTCCTATATTTGAAGGTCAGATATATGCAGATGTTGTAGACAAGTGGTTGAATCTACTAGAAGGGTATTTTTTTGTCCATAACGTCTCAAATAGAGAAAAAATTACTTTTGTGCTCCTCAAAGTCATTCCCCATGTCAAAGATTGGTGGGAAACTTTCTGTGAGAAAAAGGAAATAGAGGAACCCTATGGGGCCATGCTGAAGTCATTCAGCTCTCGATACTCCATGTCTAGGACCTATCGGCCTCGAGACATGATCTCCTTAGTTATCCCTAGGGTAGGTGATAACAATGCCAAGGGATTTTATGGTATTCACACCACTTTCCCATGTCCTTCTTTGACTTCTCATTAGCCCTCTTGGGTTGCGGCTTGTACTGGTTGTCCCGAGAGTGGCCATCTTTGCTCTATCCCTTGTTTGGTGGGTTAGGACCATCATTTCCTTGCTTCGACTATGAGGAATTTGCAAATCCAAACTCTTGCCTCTTCTGCTTAAATTTCTGCTCGATCTTGAAAGCATATCTATAAGCCACACCTAATGATGCGACAACCTTAAACTCCATTTCTGTTTGAATGTATCTGTGCAGACATTCATGGTATTTGAGCCACATATGTCATTCAGAGTATTTGATACCCATTTTTGTGCACATAGTGTGGAAAATATTGGTGAAATCTGGTATAGTTTGGTCCCTTTATTGACGCAACATGGTCCATCTTGTGTATCAATCCTCGTAGCTTCCAACAGGGTAGCATTGTTCTTTAATGGCATGCTTGAAGGAATCCCAGGTGGGGGCGACTGAAAATATTACAGATTCCTCTGTGGCCTTTTCTCAGAGTATGTATCCCACTAGTCCTTAACATGGGGGACGACCTTGAGGACTGCAAAAATAATCTTTTCCCTATCGAAAAAATTGTGGACCAAAAAATACCCTTAGATCATATTCAACAATTTATCTACAACATCCACATCTATCAGTGCTTCAAATAATGGAATATCAAAATTTACTTGTACCTTGAAGGGGGGAGAAGAGATGTGGATGCTACGCACATCCGTCTGAGCATAATGATTACAATGAGGTTCCAGAGGCATTTTTAACATTACTCATGAATACCAAAACCATAGACATCCAAAAACCTAACCCTAAGATATGAAACACCAAAAGTTATGTGGGCCCCGATGGGTAAGTTGGCACCTCAACTTCCCAGGGTCGTATCTTTTGCATATGACCTCAATTTTAGGCGCGTGATACAATGTTGGAAAGGTATTTTTGAGAACTAAAAATTATTCCATCAAAATTTGACTCTGTCTACAGTTTGATTGTGGCAAGACAAAAGAACATTGTTTAGGGCCCCAAAACGGACTTGGAAGTACAGAAAGATGTAGTGACATGAAAACTTTCAAAATAAGCCAGTTGGATTAGGTGGGAGGCCACCAATCTCCACCTGGAAACTGTGTAGGGCCTCAGACAGCCCCATAAGTGTATAAACCACAATTAAAAATAAGTACAGAATAACATGCTGAAAAAACTATCAAGAGGAGCCAATTGGAATAGGTGGTGGCCACCAATATCCACCTGGATCAGTAAGTTAGTACATCAACTTCCTAGGGACGTAACGTTTGCATACGATATTTGTTTGGTGCACACGATATCTTGTTGGAAAGGTCTTGAAGAGGAGCTTCATTTTGAGGGCTCAATCATGATTATAACTATCAATGAGGTGCCCGTTTGTGAAAAAACATATTTTAGGCCCTCAAAATGGCCCCTGAAGTTTAGGACCCGAAAAACTGCTAAAAATAGTAAATTGCCAAAAAAATATTATGAGCCAGGTTGAATAGGTGGGTGGCCACCGATATCCTCCTGAATCAATCCTCCTCCATTAGGAAGAAATGGTCTCCATTGCCTTGATTTTCCCCATCAGATGAGGAAATTTCCGCTAAATCTGGCCCCAGGTGAGCCACTTTCCTTGGTGCAGGAGTTGCCCTGCTTTGACAACCCGATAAAGACAGGTCCTCTACTGGTGAGTTCCCTTGACGTACGTGTCCACGATATGATTAGTGGATGCTTGTTACATGCAGTCAGGATTGAGCTTTGTTGGTGTCAATTATTCTTCTATCTACGAGGTGTCCAGTAATGGTGGAAAAGATGGTCGAAGGAGGTCCACATTGAACACTAGGTGCAAGCGAAAGAAGGGGGGAATTTTGAGCTCAAAATCATTGTCACCCATAGACTTGGTGATGGTGTAAGGTCCATAAGTGAGTGGATGAAGCTTCCGATGAGTCCCTGTAAGGTGTTCTTTCTGTAAGTGCAACCAAAGTTTGTCTCCCACCTGAAATTGGTGTGGCACCTGATGTTGATCATGGTGTTGCTTGTACTTGGCATTGAACTTCTGTAAAATATCCTAAACTTGTTTGTGGATGTGTTGGTTCTTCTCAATGAACCGAGTGGCTTTTTCAACTTCAGTAGGAGTATGCAATGAGTCTGCCTGGGTGGTCGCAAGGGGTAGTGCAACTTCCATGGGATCCAATGGTTGAAATTCCAACCCCACCTGAAAGGGGTTGTGGTCGGTTGAGATATGTATGGCTTTGTTGTAGCTATGTTGAACATAGGGAAGACTCTCATCCCAAGTGTGGGGGTGCTTGGAGTTGTACATGCGTAGTATGTGCACGATCATCTCGCTGATGACCTTGGTGTGTCCATCCATTTGGGGTTGGAAGGCAGTGGATTTGGTGAGATTGGTGTCCAGTAGTGACGAAAGGCTCGACCAGAATGTGTTGAGGAAATGGTTGTCTCGATATGAGATAATAGTTTGTGGGATCCCAAAGTGTACCCACACTCTTTCAAAGAAGAGCTTGGCAGTGGCCTCTGTTGTGATGCTCTTCTTGCTGGCGGCCAAAATCACCATCTTGGAAAAATGATCAACAACCACAAAAACACAGTCATTTCCCCGCTTGGTGGATGGAAGGCCTAACATGTAGTCCATTGAGATGGATTCCAAGGGCCTATCAGGAGTAGGCATAGGAGTGTACATGCCTTGTTTCTTATTTTCCGGTTTGGAAATAGCGAAGGCAATGTAGGACCAGATAAACTTGATGACATCATGTCAAAGTTTCAACCAGTAAAAATGTCGTTGCAACACTGTTGTTGTATTTTCCATGTCAAAGTGTCATTCCATCTAACTATAGTGGGCTTCCCAAATCATCTTCGCACGTTCGCTTGATGGAACACAGAGATGGCCCAGATGGCACAACAACCCGTCCTCAAGATGGAAATTAGTGATAGTTGTGTTTGTGTCCAACATCTGGTAGGTGTTGGCAAAATCAGGATCTGTCTCATAGAGGTGGGGCCATCCGGAGATCTCATGGCCACAAGATTCTAGAACCATGGTGAGTGCCACGAATGGAGGTCGACTTAGGCAATCAATAACTCAGTTGGTACTACTTGTTTTATACTTGATGTTAACGTGGAATTTTTGCAAGTATGTGGACCACTTCTGATGGCGGTCATTCTACAATTTGCCTTGTGTCTACATGAACTGCAACGACTTATGATTAGTGTGGATGATTGTCTCCTTCTCAAGAATGTAATTCCTCCACTGGAAGTAGGCTTGCATAATGGAGTACATTTCTTTTTCGTAGGTAGAGTACTTATGAACAACATCATATAGTGTCTCACTATGATAGGCCACAGGGTGGCCATGCTGAGCGAGGACTGCGCCCACAACATAATCTGAAGCATCTGTCTTGATATCAAAGGGTTGTTGCGGGTAATTTAATGAACGCACTTGGGTTGAGAAAAAGTGTTTCTTCAAATCATCGAACGCTTGTTGTTGCAACAATCCCCACAAATTTTTTTCCTTACCACCATGCCTAGTTGCTTGGTTGAGGGGCCATGCAATATGGGAGAATCCCAACACAAACCTATGATAGAAATTGAAAAGGCCTAAGAAGCTTCAAAGCTTAGTGAACATGGTTGGAGCTGTCCAGTCACAAATGACTTGGATCTTAGTTGGATCCACATGCACACCATGCGCATCAACAATGTAGCATAGGTACTAAATTTTGTCCATGTTGAATGTGCCACAAGTGTTTTGCCCATGTCTTGTTGTAGATGAGGATGGAATCCAGATACACCAATACAAAATAATTGGTGAAATGCCACAAGATATTATCCATCATCCTCATAAAAGTTGTTGGGGAATTTGTTAGACCAAACGACATGACCGACCATTCAAAAAGACCTTATTTTGAATTGAAGGCAATCTTCCATACATATGTCTAGTCTATTGGGACCTGATGGTAGTCAGACTTCAGATCAATCTTACTGAAGTATTTGTCTCCCTTAATCTGATCAAGGAGATCATTGATTCAAGGAATCGGGTACCGGTTCCTAACTATGATTTTATTTAGGGCCTTATAATCAATGCAGATTCGCCAGGTCCCGTATTTCTTCTGCACCAGCACTATTTGGCTTCCCCAAGATGATGATTTGGGTTGTATGTTCCCCTTGTGGAGAATTTATTGGATATAATGCTTTATCTCCTCATTTTATAACATAAAGTGATGATAGATTGGCCCATTGGTTAGCGATGTGTCGGGGGTCAGATCGATGGAATGCTTGACGTGATAGTGTAGAGGTACCCCAATAGGTGAGGAGAATATGTCTTTGTATTCTTCCACGACCTTATTCACTTACTTCTACTATGTGGAGAGGTCGGTCGTAGAGGCCATGGATGTGGTTGCAATATTTCACTCACTCTGAGAGCGAATCACGAAGAAGACAAACTTCCTAGTATGAGAGATGACCTTCCTGCATTTCTTTGTAGAGATCAAGGAAATAGCACTAGGTGGGACTACCTCGAGTATCATGTACAATTTCTTGTTCAAATTAATAATAACATTGTGAGGCCTAGACTCATATACAACACGATGTTTCCATAAATAAGGTTGGCCCAAAAGAACATCAAAAACTTCAAGGGAAGCAACATCACAAAATACCTCATCTTCGAAGGGCTTGATGTCATTAGGCAGGAGACACTGTTGGTTGACGTGAAGATCGCTCCCTTGGCGGAGCCATTTGATGGTGTAGGGTTGTGGGTGCGATGTTGTCTACAGGTCTAGCGGCTTGACGACCTTCACTGAGATGAGGTTCTTCTGGTTATTGTTATCAATGATGAAGTGCTGCAAAGTGTCATTGATATGAGCTTCTTCTGGATACCACTATCAATGATGAAGTGTGTCTTAGTGCCTTTCACTAAAATATGTGAATAAAAGAGGCACTCTCCTTTCTCTGGCTCATCAGGTTCACCTCGCTAGATCTGGGTCATAGGAACAGTGGCACTGTGTTCCACGTCAATGATCTGTCTCCCCTTTTTTGGTTCTAACTTAGAGTCGGAACTCACATCCAATTTAGAGGCTTTCCCCTCAGCCACCAATGAATACTTTGAGCGGCAATCAACAATGTTATGTTAGGGGCTCTTATGAAGTCACACCACTTCCCGGTATCTTTCTTTATCTTTCTGTTGTCCTTCTTTGCTTGTGGCTAAGAATGGTTTTCCTAAGGTTTCCAATATTTTCTCTGTCCTTTGTTCTACAGTTTGGGGCTACCTTTTCTCTACTTCTACTATGAGGGTTTCCCAAACCCAAACCGCTGCATCTTTTTTTTAAGCTTCTACTCGATTTTGACTATATATCGATAGTCCATGCCCAAGGATGAGATGTTCAAAAACTCCATTTCTTCCTAGATGTATCTATGCATACCACCATGATACTTTAGCACTAGATGTTGCTCATAATATTTGATACCCAGATTAGTGCGCAAGGTATGGAAGATATTTGTGAATTTTGGCACTGTTAGGTCCCTTTCCTGCCGCAGTGTAGTCATTATTGTATACAAGTCGTCATAACTTCCAACAATGTAGTATTGTTCCTTAATAACATCCTTGAAGGATTCCCAGGTAAGTGTGACTATAAATCATGAGGGTTCCTTTGTTTCCTTTTTCTCACATAAAGTCTCCCACCAATATTTGACATGGGGAATGACTTTGAGGAGAACAAAAGTAATATTTTCTCTATTCGAAAAGTTATGGACAGAAAAATACCCTTCTAGTAGATTCAACCATGTGTCTACAACATTTATGTCTATCCTACCTTCAAATATAGGAATATCAAAGTTGATTTGTACCTTGAAGGGAGCGGCACCTCTGCTCAAGGAAGATGTGTCACCTATTGGTAGTCGTCAAAGGATTTGTGCAAAATTATCCATCATCTCGTTCCTTTGTTGCGTGAGAGATTCCTCGAGCAATAGTTTGAAAGGATATCATATCTCATCGTATTTCTTTTCTCCCGCCATGGAAGGTCACTTGGGTGTGCAAGATATTTTTCCCTCAAGAGAAACAAGCTCGAGACCCAACTCTTTGTACCCAGACCTCGTCAGGGACATGCATTAAAAACGACAAGGAGCAGAACACTCTAATACCATTGATCCGGATTTCATGAGCATAATGAAATGAACACGGATTATTATTATTATTATTATTTAACACAGAGACACAAGGAACAATAATAGAGATATAGTAAAATTGGCTTCTATCCAATAAAGAAATATGATGAAACTGTAAAATGCAAATTGAAACAATATTGCTAGAATGGTGGCAACTTATCTCTAAGAAGATATTTGATGGATGTTGTTGGTTGTAGAGCATGATTATCTTCCTGATTCAAAGGTTTGTTTCAGCCATGATTGGACCCCATTCCCTAATGGGGGGTGTGGGGGGGATTTTCCCCCCCACTAATGTCACCAGGGTGTCCAAGGGGGGTGGGACGACAATTTTTGTAGCCCCACCCCTGGCGGGGGATTCGAGGGAAACGCCTCCGAAGTGAAATATTGGGAAAAATTGCCTTGTAAAATATTGTAATTTCGTAGTCAATATTGATCATTCATTGTAAGGTCGCAAATCTGACGATAGAAGTTTTGTTAGGGTTTTTTTCCCTAGAAGGAAACCCTCTTTTACGAGGAAATTATATTGCGGCTATGTATGATGATGATTATTGTACTATGAGAGAGGATATTGTGAGAGAAAGAAGAGGAAGTTATAGCAGGTGTTCTATAGGTTGTATCCCTTCATTTTTCTAGATAATAAAAAGGAAGGACTTTGGAATTTCTCTGGTGGACATAGCCCACACTAGGTGAACCACGTATATTTGTGTCTCTATTGTATTGTGTATCTTCTGTGTTTTATTTTTGCATTTGTTTTATTTTTTTTTCCACAATCCTATTTTTCTAACAATTGATATCAGAGCGAAAGGTAACTAGCAAGAAAAGAGGGTTCCTGGTTCGAGTGGGAGCAATGGCGGAAGATGGAAATTTTAGGGTCAAGAAATTTAATGGCCAAAACTACCATTTATGGAAGATGAAAATGGAAGATTACTTATATCAGAAGGATCTATTCCTACCATTGGGAAGAATAGCAAAGAAGCCGATGACCATGAAGGATGAAGAATGGGAGGTTCTTGACAGAAAGGAACTAGGAATGATACGACTGATCCTGGAAGCGTCGATGGATTTCAATATTTCAAAAGAAAAGACAATGAAGGAGATGATCGACACATTGTCTTAACTGTATGAAAAACCCTCAGCATCCAATAAGGTATTTCTATTAAAGAGATTATTTAATATGAATATGTCAGAAGGTGGTTCTGTTGCAGATCATTTAAATGAATTTAATACGATTACTAATCAACTAAGTTATGTAAAAGTGGACTTTGATGATGAGGTAAAGGCTCTTCTAATACTATGCTCATTGCCAAAAAGATGGAATGGCTTGTTCATGGATGTAAGTAACTTTTTCTCTGGTTCAAACACTCTAAAATTTGATTATGTTGTTGGTGTTATCCTTAGCGAGGAAATACGACAGAAAATCACAGGTGAGACATTAGGTAATGTGTTAAACATGGAGAACAAGGAAATACAAAAGGATAGAGGAAAGGGCTCAGGGAACCGTGAGAATTTTAGGAAGGACAGATCCAAATCCAGACTGGGAAAGATAGAGTGTTGGAATTGTGGGAAGAAAGGACATCTGAAGAAAGACTGCAAAGCTCCAAAGAAACAAAGAGATGGACAACACGAGAAAAAACAAGAAGAAAATGTAACAGGTGATGTGTTACAAGATGCTTTGATTCTTTTTGTAGATAATATTACTGAGTCTTGGGTAGTAGATTCAGGGGCTTCATTTCATGCCACACCCCATAGGAAACATTTTCTNTTTGTAGATAATATTTTTGAGTCTTGGGTAGTAGATTCAGGGGCTTCATTTCATGCCACACCCCATAGGAAACATTTTCTTGATTATGTTCAAGCTGATTTTGGACATGTTCATTTGGGTGATGATGCACCATGAAATTTTTTTGGAATGGGTAAGGGGCAAATAAAAAAAAAAACATGGAAACCAATGGTTTTTGAAAGAGGTAAGACATGTTCCATATCTAAGGAAAAAACTAATTTCAATAGGGCAGTTGGAAAGTGAAGGTTGTATATCTATATTTACAGATAAGGCATGGAAGGTCACTAAAGGATCATTGGTGATATCAAAAGGAGAGAAGGTAGGTGCATTGTATTTATGTACTGGTAATATTGATTCTTCTATCTCTTTAGCTTCTACAGGAGTGGATTCAACACTTTGGCATCATAGGCTTGGACACATGAGTGAGAAGGGGATGCATATACTTCACAAAAGGAATTTGTTGCCAGATCTTAAACAAATTGTTTTGGATTTCTATGAGCATTGTGTTTATGGAAAACAAAAGAGAGTTAGGTTTCTTAGAGTCGGAAAAGAAAAGAAGAGTGAAAGGTTAGAGATTGTGCATACATATGTATGGGGACCATATCATGTATCATCCCTTGGTGGCTCTTGTTATTATGTTACTTTTATTGATGAAGGAACTAGAAAAACTTGGGTTTATTGCATTTGACAAAAATCTGATGTTTTTTACACTTTTAAGAAATCTAAAGCTTTAGTTGAGAATGAGACAGGAAAAAGGTTGAAGTGTCTCAGGAAAAAGGTTGAAGTGTCTCAGATCAGAAAATGGAGGTGAATATTGCAGCAAGGAGTTTGATGATTACTGTTCATACCATGGGATTCATAGAGAGAAAACAATTTTAAGAACACCACAAGAAAATGGTGTGTTAGAAAGGATGAATAGGACAATCATGGAGCATGCAAGGGGTATGATATTGCATGCAAGGTTTCCCTTACAGTTTTGGGCAGATGCTATAAATACTGGTGTTTCCTTAATAAACAAAGGAACTTCAATCTCTTTGGATGGTGGAATTCCATAGGAAGCATGGACAAGAACAATGTAAACTATTCATTTCTGAAAACATTTGGTTGTGAAGCATTTGTCCATATTGATAAAAAAAAATAGAACAAAGCTTGAAGCAAAATCCAAGAAGTGTACCTTTATTGGATATGATGTTAATGATTTTGGTTATCCTTGTGGGATTATGAAAATTACAAAATCATTAAAAGTAGAGATGTCATATCCAATGAGAAGGTCATGTACAAAGATCAGTTGCAGAGAAAGAAACATTAAAAAGAAAAACCAGAATACACAATACTTGATGAGATCGCTGAAAAAGAAATTCCAAAGGTACCAGAAAATCAAAATGTACAACAACAGGAGCAGCAGGTACCTCAAAGTCCTGCAAGTGTTGTTAGAAGATCTACTAGGTTAAGTATACCCCCTAAATGATACTCTCCTTCATTGTATTATTTATTGTTGACTGATTCTAGTGAACCAGAAAGTTATGAAGAAGCAATGCAGGTAGACAATAAAAAGAAGTGGGAGAAAGGAATGAAAGAGGAAATGGATTCCTTGGTAAATAACCAGACTTGGGACTTAGTTCAGTTGCCTACAGGAAAAAGAGCATTGCAGAATAAATGGGGAAAAAAGAGGTACAAGGCTAGACTTGTTGTAAAGGGGTTTGCACAAAAGAAATGTATAGATTTTTATGAAATATTTTCTCCTGTCGTTAAAATGACTTCAATTAAGACTATTTTAAGTCTTGTGGCAGTAGAAGATTTTCATCTTGAACAGTTAGATGTAAAAATAGTTTTTATCCATGGAAATTTCAAGGAAGAGATTTATATGCAGCATCCACAAGGGTATGAGGTCAAAGGAAATGATAATTTGGTATGCAGGTTGAAGAAGAGTTTGTATGGTCTAAAGCAATCTCCAAGGAAGTGGTATTTGAAGTTTGACAGGTTTATGATAGAACAAGGTTATAGTAGATTTCATTATGATAACTGTGTTTAGTTTAAAAGGCTAGAAAATGAAAGCTATGTTATCTTGATATTCTATGTAGATGACATGCTTGTTGCAAGGTCTAATATGCAAGATATAAATGTGCTCAAGAAGACTAATTCATTTGTGATGAAGGATTTGGGTGCTGCAAAGAAAATCCTTGGTATGAGAATAAAAAGAGACAGGAAAAATTGCAAATTGACATTGTCTTAGGGTGAGTACATAGAGAAGGTGTTGGAGGTTTAGAATGTAGAATGAAAAACCAAATAGTATAACTTTGGCCAGCCATTTCAAATTAACTAAGGAAATGTATCCCAAGACACAAGAGGAGATAAAATGCATGTCCATGGTCCCTTATTCATCAGCAGTTGACAACTTGATGTATGTGATGGTTTGCACAAGACCAGATATTGCACATGCAGTGGGAGTTGTGAGAAGGTATATGAACAATCTAGGTAAAGAACATTGGGAGGCAGTAAAGTGGATTCTCGGGTATTTGAGAGGTATTTATACTCATGCATTATGTTTTGGAGGTTCATACATTGTTCTATAGGGATATGTTGATTCAGATATGGAAGGTGATAAAAATAGCATGAGGAGCACCATAGGGTATGTTTTTATTATAGGTGGAACAACAATAAGTTGGATTTTAAAACTACAAAAGGTTGTTTCACTTTCAAAAATAGAAGCAGAGTATGTTGTTGCTACATAGGCTAGTAAAGAAATGATTTAGTTACAGAGGTTTATGGAGGAATTGAGAAAGAAGAAGGAGAATAGCAGGTTGTACTGTGACAGTGAGAGTGTCATTCATATTGCAAAGAGATCAGCCTTCCATTCAAAGACTAAGCATATACAACTCAGGTACCATTTCATATGATCTGTCTTGGAAGATGGACATTTGAAGTTGGAAAAGATGCATACTAGCTAGAATCATGCAAACATGTTAACAAAGGGAGTAACCAGGGAGAAACTGAGTTCATGCTCAGTTTCATTTGGTCTTTAAGCATGAAGGTGAAGATGAGAAATTTTTCAGGTCCAAGGTGGAGTATAGTCTAGCATTTACAACAACAGTGGAGTTGTTGTGATCAGTCTCCAAGTAGGATATTGTCAGTTGTGGAGCCTGATTATCTTCATGATTCAAAGATTTGTTTCAGTTGTGCTTGGACCCCATTCCCTAACAAGGGGGTGTGGGGGGGTTTTCCCCCCCACTACTGTCACCAGGGGGTCGTAGTCAATATGGACCATTCATTATAAGGTCATAGATAAAAAGGTAGAAGTTAGGTTAAGATTTTTTACCCTAGAAGGAAACCCTCTTTTAGGATGAAATTGTATTGCAGCTGTGTATGATAGTTATTATTGTATTCTGAGAGAGGAGATTGTGAGAGAAAGAAGAGGAAGTTACATCGGCTGTGTTGTAGGTTGTATCCCTTCATTTTGATGGATAATAAAAAGGAAGGACCTGGAAATTTATTTGGTGGATGTATCCCACACTGGGTGAACCACGCATATTCGTGTCTCTATTTTATTGAGTATTCTTTGTGTTTTATTTCTGCATTTGTTTTATTTTATTGCTCCACGATCCTATTTTTCTAACATATGTGCTCATTCGTAAGAAGATGACTAAAATAAGGCTCTGAAATCCTTTTTACAATAAACATGAATGCCAAAACCCTAGACATCCAAAAATCTAACCCTAGGAGATGAAGCACCAAAAGTCATGTGGGCCCTGTTGGGGTAAGTTAGTACATCAACTTCTTGGGGCCGTAACTTTTGCATACGATCTCCGTTTGGGGTGCATGATAGCCCGTTGGAAAGGAATTGACAAGGAGCTTCATTTTGGATGATCAATCATTCTCTTGAAAACCATAGAGGTTCTCTATTGCAGAAAAACATCGTTTAGGCCCTCAAAATGGCCTCGAAAGTTTAGGACCCGAAAATTTGCTAAAAATAGTAAATTGTCAAAAAATTATTTTGAAAAAATTGGAATAGGTGGGTGGCCACCGATATCCTCCTAGATCAATCCTCCCCCATTAGGAAGCAATGGTCTCCATTGCATTGATTTCCCCCACCAGATGAAAAAATTCTTGCCGAATCTGGCCCTGGGTGAGACACTTACCTTGGTGCAGGAGCTTCTCTGATTTGACAACACAATAAAGATGGATCCTTTTCTAGCAAGTGACTTTGACTTGCATGTCCACAATTGGATTAGTGGATTCTAGTTCCATGCAGTTAGGGTTGAACTCTGTTGGTTTCAACTGTTTTGTTATCTTCGAGGTGTCCAGTAATGGTGGAAAATATGGCTAGAGGAGGTCCACATTGAACATTGGGTGCAATCCAAGGAAGGGGGGAATGTTGAGCTCAAAAGCACTGTCACTCACAACCTTGGTGATGGTTTAAGGTCCATAATGGAGTGGATGAATCTTCCGATGAGGCCCTGTAAGGCATTCTTTCTACAAGTGCAACCAAACTTTGTCTCCCACTTGAAACTGGTGTGACACCCGATGTTGATCATGGCATTGTTTGTACTTGAAATTGGACTTCTGTAAAATATGTTGAACATGTTGGCAGATGTGTTGGATCCACTCAATGAACCGGATTACTTTGTCAGCTTTAGTTGGATCATGCGACGAGTCTTCCTGGATGGTCGTAAGGGGTAGTGCAAAATCCATGGGACCCAATGCTTGAAATCCCAACACCCCCTGAAAGGAGTTGTGGTCGGTTGAGCTATGTATGGATCTGTTGTAGTTGTGATGAACATAGGGAAGACTCTCATCCCAGGTGTGGGGGTGCTTGGAGTTGTACATTCACAGGGTGTGCATGATCATTCAGTTGACGAATTTAGAATGTGGATTTGGTGAGCTTGGTGTCCAACAGTGACCAGAGGCTCAACCAAAATGTGCTAAGGAACCAACTGTCTTGATCATAGATAATGGTTTGTGGGATCCCAAAGTGTACCCACACTTGTTCAAAAAAGAGCTTGGTAGTGGCCTCCACTGTGATGCTATTCTTGCAGGCAACCAAAATTTCCATCTTGGAAAAGAAATCAACAATCACAAAAACAGTCATTTCCTCGCTTGGTGGATGGAAGGATCGACATGTAGTCCATTGAGATAGATTCCCAGGGCCTGTCAAGAGTACGTAGAGGAGTGTACAAGCCTTGATTCTTAGTGGTCGATTTGGCAATAGTGAAGGCAGTGCAAGACCAAAAATACTTGCTAACATCCTGTCGAAGTTTCGACCAGTAGAAATTTCACTGCAACATGACCATTGCCATTAACATGTCGAATTGTCCTGCGACTTGACTGTAGTGGGCTTCCCAAATCAGCTTCACTCATTCACTTGATGGAACATAGAGATGGCCCAGATGGCACAACAACCTGTCTTGAAGATGGAAATTAGTGATAATTGTGTTGGCGCCCAACATCTGGTAGGTGTTGGCAAAGTTAGGATCTGTCTCATAGAGGTGGGTCCATATAGAGGTATCATGGCCACAAGAGTCTAGCACCGTGGTGAGTTTCATGAATGGAGGTTGGTTGAGGCAATCAAGGACTCAGTTGGTACTACATGTTTTATACTTTATGTTGAGGTGGAACTGTTGTAAGTATATGGACCACTTATAATGGAATTCATTATAAAATTTACCTTGTGTATGCATGAACTGCATCAACTTATGATCAGTGTGGATTCCTATCTCCTTCCTAAGAATGTAATGCCTCCACTGGCGATAGACCTGCAAAATGGAGTATGTTTTCTTTTCGTAAGTAGGTTACTTACGGAAGATATCTGATAGTGATTCACTATGATAGGCCACAGTGTGGTCGTACTAAGTGAGGACTATGCCTACAACATAGTCTAAAGCATCGGTCTCGATCTCAAAGGGCCATTGTAGGTCAGGTAAAAAAATCATTAGGGCTAAGTGTTAGATTAGGGTAAAATTTCATAAAGGAGAACTCTTTTAAAATTTCAAGACCAAAACAACTTAGGTAAAGCATCTATATAAAATATTAACAGCTTGAAGAGAACAATTCAGAACACATATGGAGATTAACTCAGATCCAGAAAACTTAGATCTAAACCTCAGATCTAAAACAACTCATATCTATAACTAACTCAGAACTGAAATTCAATAACTCAGATCTATAACTCAGAACTATAACTCAGATCTAAAACTAAGATCTATAAATAACTCAGAACTGAAAGTCAATAACTCAGATCCAACAAGCAATAAGATGAGCAGAGGTATGAAACTATAAAGCTGTATGGTACATACCTAGATCTGATCTTAATACAGTAAGGATTTCTTAAGGACAGATTAAACTCAGAGTTAGATAGCTGTAACAGTAGGATAACATCCAGATCTGAAGAGATAAGTTAATAGCTCTACCTAATCATTTCACAATAAACATCTCTGAAGATCTATACAAAGCTTGCCATATTAAACACTTATGTAATCAGATTCAAATCAAAGGAAGATAAGTAGGAAGCAAAACTTACCTGACACATCAGCCTTACCTCAAAAGGAGAAACAATAACCAAGAGGGATTTAGAACCATTTGTGATATGCTCAGATAAGATTCAATTCATGGATCTATTTGGATCTATAAGCCAAAGAAACGAAGGAACTTGCAAGCCACCAAGCTTAAGGGTCACTGGAATAAAACAAGGAAACTCAAACCCTTTCCCAGCAAGACTTTACCCAAAGAAAACTCAGATCTGAACTCTCAAGACTGTAAGTAAACCCTT
>SNQJ01S0020424.1:0-37726 GCA_010110895.2 Picea sitchensis
ACAAAGTTAATTAAGAGAAATAAATCCAAATAAAATCTATACTAATGACGAAAAACCTAAGAAAGTAGAGATCTAAATAAAATTTTGAATTTTATTTTGGATGTTAATCTATGTCCTAACATTGGCTCCAACTGGGGGTAGAGGCTCCTAGTGAGGCGATAAGAACAACATACGTAGTGCCTTTTATTGGGCCATGGAGTCATTATTTTGTAAACTTTAAACTAAAACATGTTCATGAAAACAAAAACACATTTTTTACATTTTAAATGTAGATCTCATATCAAAATTATTATAACTATTGATAGTATAACTTTAAATCATGTTGTATTCTAAATTTCAAGCAGGCTAAATAAGCATTTATTTATCAAAGTTTACTCAGGAAATATCTAAGAGAATTAATTAGAGGAAGGCTAAAATATTAAAGGTCAAACTGATAATTGTCATTTCTCAAGATTACAACCATTTCATTCATTTTTTGAATAAAAACTCATTTGGATACAATAAAGAGAATTTTGAAAAGAATTAATAATAGGGTATATGTAAAGATGTGTAATTGAAGCTCATTATAGTCATCACAAACATTTCTTCACTACCATCTAGGTGTCCATAGCCCCGGTGAAGGTGTTTGCATTCCCCAATCTTGAATTTTCTTTCACCATCCCACTATTTTTAACTTTTAATTTAATTGAGATGAGGGCAATCATATAATGAATTTTTGATCTGGATTTATGAGTGGGACTGAATACAATAACACAGAGATATGGAGAACAACAACAAATATACAGTGAACAATAACTTCTATTGAATAAATAAAATAGGTTGAAACTGTAAAACTGCAGAACTGAAAACAACTTGCTCGAATGGTGGTAGCTATCTCTGAGAAGAGATGTGGCTACTACGCGCATCTGTCTGAGAAAAATGATTAAAATGAGGCTCNAACTTCTATTGAATAAATAAAATAGGTTGAAACTGTAAAACTGCAGAACTGAAAACAACTTGCTCGAATGGTGGTAGCTATCTCTGAGAAGAGATGTGGCTACTACGCGCATCTGTCTGAGAAAAATGATTAAAATGAGGCTCCAGAAGCATTTTTAACATTACTCATGAATTCTAAAACCCCATACATCCAAAAACCTAACACTAGGAGATGAAACGCCAAAAGTTATGTGGGCCCCGATGGGTAAGTTGGTACCTCAACTTCCCGGGGTCATAACGTTTGCATACGACCTCTGTTTTAGGCATGTGATAGCCCGTTGGAAAGGTATTTTCAAGAAATAAACATTATGCCATCAAAATCTGACTTCGTCTACATTTTTAATATGACAAGCCAAAAAACATTGTTTAGGGCCCCAAAACAACCCTGGAAGTACATAAACATGTACTGACATGAAAAATACCAAAATAAGCCAGTTGGAATAGGTGGACGACCACCAATATCCACCTGGATGTTGTGTAGGGTTTCAGGATAGCCCCGAAAGTGAGGAATCCACAATTACAAAGAAATGTCATCATTACAGAGAAACATGTTGAACTAAAAATTGTCAAAANCCACCTGGATCAGTCCTCCCCCCTTAGGAAGAAATGGTCTCCATTTCATTGAGTTCCCCCATCAGGTGAGGAAATTTCTGCTGAATTTGGCCCTAGGTGAGCCATTTTCCTTTGTGCAAGAGTTGCGTTGCCTTGACAACCCGATAAAGTTGGATCCTCTGTTGGCAAGTGCCCTTGACCTGTGTGTCCACTATCTAATTAGTGGATACATGTTCCATGCATTCAATTTTGAGATATGTTGGTGTCAATTGTTCTACAATCTCTGAGGTGTCCAATAATGGTGGAAAATATGGTCGGAGGAGGTCCACATTGAACATTGGGTGCAAGCAAAGGAAGGGGGGGTGTTGAGCTCAAAATCATTGTCACCCACAACCTTGGTGATAGTGTAAGGTCCATAGCGAAGTGGCCAGAGCTTCCAATGGATCCCTGTAAGGAGTTCTTTTTGCAAATGTAACCAGACCTTATCTCCCACCTGAAACTTGTGCGGTACCCGATGTTGATCATGGCACTGCTTGTACTTAGCATTGGATTTATACAAAATCTCATGGACCCGTTGGCGGATGTGCTAAATCCGCTCAATGCATATGGTGGATTTTTTTACCTCAGACTGAACATGGGAAGATTTTGTCTATGTGGTTGAAAGAGGTAGTGCAACATCAATGGGACCCAAGGGTTGGAATCCCAGCCCCACTTGAAATGGGCTATGGACAGTGGAGATATGGAGAGCTTTGTTGTAGTTGTGTTGAACATAGGGAAGAATCTCATCCCATGTATGAAGATGCTTAAAGTTATACATTCACAGGATGTGCACAATCATTCGATTGACGACCTTTGTTCGACCATCGCTTTGAGGGTGGAAGGCAGTGGATTTAGTGAGCTTGGTGTCCAATAGTGACCAGAGACTCAACCAAAATGTGTTGAGGAACCTGCTATCCCAATCGAATATGATGGCTTGCGGTATCCCAAAATGGACCCACACTCATTCGAAGAAGATCTTGGCAGTATGTGTCGCTGCAATGCTCTTCTTGCAGGTTGTGAGAATGACCATATTTGAAAATCGATCAACCACCACAAATACGCAAGCATTGCCTTGCTTAGTGGATGGAAGGTCGAAAATGTAATCCATAAAGATGGATTCCCAAGGCCTCTCAGGAGTAGGAAGAGGGGTGTATAATCCTTGCTTCTTGATGGCTGGTTTGGCAATGACACAAGAAGTGAAATATATGATATACTTGTTGACGTCCTGTCGAAGTTTTTTCCAATAAAAAATGTTTCTGTAGAACGACAAAAACTTTCTCCACGCCAAAATGTCATGCCATCTGATTGTAGTGAACCTCCCAAATCAGCGTTGCCCGCTCACTTGCAGGGACAAAGAGGTGGCCCAGATGGAATAACAATACATCCTTAATGTGAAAATCGGTGACAATCATGCATGTACCCAAGAGATGATAGGTGGTGGTGAAGTTAGGATCTTGTTGATAAAGTTAGGGCCACTCAGATGCCTCGTGCCCATGGGAATGTAGCACAGTGGTGAGTGCAGCCATGAGAGGTCGGCTGAGGCAGTCAACGACACGATTTGTGTTTCCTATCNGCGGTCATTCTGCAACTTCCCCTATGTATGTATGAACTGCAGAGACTTGTGATCAGTGTGGATGATTTTCTCCTTTCCTAGAATGTAATGTTTCTATTGACGACATAATTTTACAATGAAATACATTTCTTTATCATAGGTGGCATATTTACAGACAGTATCTGAGAGTGTCTCACTCTGGTATGCTACCGGATGATCGTGTTGAGTGAGAATTGTGCCTACAACATAGTCGGATGCATCAGTCTCAATCTCAAATGGTTGTTGTAGATCATGTAAGAAGAGTACTAGAGATGAGCACAAGCGATGCTTCAGATCATCAAATGATCGTTGTTGTGCCTTCCCCCATGCAAAATTTTCCTTTCCACCTCCCTTGGTCACTTGGCCGAGGGCCCATGCAATATGGGAGAATCCCAACACAAACCGTCGATAGAAGTTGGCAAGTCCCAAGAAGCTATGAAGCTATATTAGTGTGGTCGGTGCTGGCCAGTCATGGATGACTTGGATCTTAGATGGATCCACATGTACCCCATGTTCATCAAGAATGTAGCCCAAGTATTGGACCATGTTCATGCCAAAGGAGAATTTTTCCAAGTTGGCATATAGCTTGTGCTGTCGCAAAGTGCTCAAAACCTGTTGAATATGTTGCATGTGCTCCTCCTAAGGTTTGTTGAAGATGAGGATTTCATCCATATATACCACCACAAAAGAGTTGGTGAAGGGTCTCAATACATCATCGATCAACCTCATGAAAGTTGTTAGTGCATTTGTTAGGCTAAAGGACATGACCAGTCATTCGAAGAGACCTTCTTTAGATTTGAAAGTTGTCTTCCATACATCAGTCAGTTTGATGGGAACCTAGTGGTAGCCAGACTTTAGGTCAATCTTGCTGAAGAAATTATCCCCCTTGAGTTGGTCAATAAGGTCATCAATTCGGGGAATTGGGTATCGGTTCCTAACTATGATTTTGTTTAATTCTCTGTAATCAATGCAAAGCCGCCAAGTCCCGTCTTTCTTTTGCACTAGTACAATCGAGCTTCTAGAAGGGGAGGAGTTGGGTATGATTTGCCCCTTTTGAAGAAACTCTTGGATCTGACACTTGATTTTGTCATTTTCCATCAATAAGTGACGATAAACTGGTCCATTAGGCAGAGGTTCACTAAGGGTTAGATCAATTGGATGCTTGAATTGGCAGTGCGTTGGTACCCCGGTGGGTGAGGAGAAGATGTCTTTGTACTCTTCCATGATTTTTTCCACTTTCTTCTGCTGCAAATAGAGGTTGTATGTAGAGGTCACGAATGTGGCGATGACCTTATGCTTACTGTGAGCACAGATCACAAAGAAGACAAACTTCCATGTATGTGAAATGAACTTACTGCATTGCTTAGCAGAGATTAAAGAAATAGTGGTAGGCGACACTACCTCTGGTATCCTGTACAATTGTCTACCCAAAGTAATAATAACACTGCGGGGTCTAGAATGATACAAAACATGTCGCTTCCACAAATATGGTTGTCCTAAAATAACATCACAAACTTGAAGGGGAGAAATATCACACAATACCTCCTCTTTGAAGGGCTTGGTGTTGTAAGGAAGACAAAACTGTTGGCAGACGCAGAGATATCTTCCTTGGTGAAGCCAACCGGTGGTGTAGGGTTATGGGTGTGGTATCATTGGTACATCCAGTAGGTTAAAAAAATATGTTGAGATCAGGTTCTTCTGATTGTCGCTATCGATAATGAAATGAAGCAGAGCCCCCTTTAACCACATATATGAGTGAAAGAGGCATTCCCCTTCCTTTGGTTATTTTGGTTCGCTTGGATGGAATTTGGTGGTAGAGACAATGGATCTGCGTTCGACATCTATAATCTGCTTCCCTCCTTCTAGATTTGATTCGGAGTCAGAATCTGCCTCAGACTCGTAAGCTTTCAGCTCAACCACCAGTGACTGATTGGAGCGACATTCTTTGGTGTTGTTCTAAGGGATTTTATGGTATTCACACAAATTTTATGTGTCCTTCTTCACTTCTCATTACCCTTCTTGTGTTGCGGCTTGGACTGGTTTTCCTGAGAGTGGACATCTTTTCTTTGTCCCTTTTTTTGTGGGTTGTGGCTTCCTTTGCCCTGCTTCAACTGTGAGGAGTTTGCAAATCCAAACTCTCGCCTCTTCTGCTTAAATTTTTGCTCGATCTTGACAACATATCTATAAGACATACCCAATGATGCGATGTCTAGAAACTCCATTTTTGTTTGAATGCATCTATGAAGAAGGTCACAATATTTGAGCACCATATGTCATTCAAAATATTTGATACCTAATTTAGTGCGCAGGGTATGGAAAATATTAGTGAAATCTGGTAATGTCTCGTTCGTTTCCTGATGCAGGGTGGCCCATCTTGTGTACTGGTCCTCATAGCTTCCAACAAGGTAGTATTGTTCTTTAATGACATCCCTGAAGGAATCCCATGTGGGGGCGACCATAAATATTGCATATTCCTCTATGGCCCTTTTCTCAGAGCAAGTATCCCACCAGTCCTTAACATGGGGGACGACCTTGAGGAGTGAAAAATTAATACTTTCCTATCGGAAAAATTGTGGACCGAAAAATACCCTTCAAGAAGATTCATCCATTTATCTAAAACATCTGCATCTATCAGTCCTTCAAATAATGGAATANTGTACCTTGAAGGGGGTTGCATGGTCGCTTGATGAAGATTTGTCTCATGTGGGCAACCGTCAAAGGATCTGTGCAAAGTTGTCCATCATTTCGTTCCTTTGTCACGCAAGGGATTCCTCGAGCAATGGTTTAAAATGATCTCTTGGTCCATAATATTTCTTCTCATCCCCCATGAGTTGTTGTCGGGCTTGACGTTGCTGATATTGCAAAAAAGGCTCAACTAGTTCGAGTCCCAACTTCTTGTACCCAGATCTTGTCGGGGACATGCACGGAGAAAATTAAATGAAGAGCAAACCAATCTGATACCACTGATATGGATTTATGAGTGAAACAAAATAAATAACAGACTAAATACAATAAAACAGAGATACGAAGAACAACAACAGATATCCAATGAACGATAACTTCTATTTAATAAATAAAATAGGTTGAAACTGTAAAATTGCATAACTGAAAACAACTTGCTCGAATGGTGGTAGTTATCTATGAGAAGAGATGTGGCTTCTATGCGCATCTATCTGAGAAAAATTATTACAATGCGGCTCCAGAGGCATTTTTAAGATTACTCATGAATTCCAAGACCCTAGAGATCCAAAAACCTAACCCTAGGATATGAAATGCCAAAAATTATGTGGGCCTCGATGGGTTAGTTGGTACCTCAACTTCCCGTGGTCATAAATTTTGCATACGACCTTTGTTTTAGGTGTGTGATAGCCCGTTGGAAATTTATTTTCCAGAAATGCACAATATGCCATCAAAATCTAACTTTGTCTACAATTTGACTGTGGAAAGCCAAAAAAACATTGTTTAGTGCCCCAAAACGGCCCTGGAAGTACATAAAGATGTACTGACATGAAAAATTCCAAAATAAGCTAGTTGGAATAGGTGGATGGCCACCAATATCCACCTAGATGTTGTGTAGGGCTTTAGGATATCCCAGGAAATGAAGAACTCACAATTACAAAGAAATGTCATCATTACAGAGAAACATGTTGAACTAAAAACTGTCAAAATGAACCAACTGGAATAGGTGGGTGGCCACCAATATCCACCTGGATCAATTTCCTTTCATCATCTCATTTTGGACAAGATTGGGGCAATCGGTTTTCAGAATTTCCTTTCACCATCTGTCTTTGATACTTTACTTATTGTTGTAGGATGGGGGCAATCAATGTGTTTTAAAACACTCTGGGATGATGATTGTTGGCCCTTGACCAAATTTTGAGGAATACTTGGTCATATTTGACCGTTTTTGGTACTCCGACATCCAGTTGGAGAAGGAGCGCATGGCGAAGAGGAGATCACGGGATCTCCGCCCCTTTTTAGGGATTTTTGGGAATATTGTAATGGGAAAGGGATATCAGCCCTTATTTAGGCCTTTTGTATGTATAAATAGAAGGGTAGGCAATGTAAGAAAGGAGATGCGTGTGTCAACTATGTGATGTAAAGTGAATGGATTAGTGCATAAAGTAGATCTATGTGATCATACATCTGTGTGACTGTAAGAGCTCTATGCCTACTGTAAGTATTGTAAGTGATGAGTGCACGGGTCAGGGAAGGACTTAGTGCTTGGATCTACCCGGGGAAAGAGGATCTAGCGAGCTGCGCAGATCTCTTGTCCTAGGCGGGGTAGGATCTTGAAGGCTTTGTGTTGTACTTGGTTTATAGAAGATAATAATATAAGAAGACTTTGTGGACGTAGCCCTAGGATGGGGGTGAACCACGATAACTCTGTGTATTGTGTTGATGTGTTTGTCTCTCTCTTGCTAAGTGCTTTGATATGTTTAGTTAGATCTATTGATGCTTTGTGCTTATGAGATATGAATGCATGCTAGATATGATATATAAGATGCTAAGTGCTTAATCTATCATGTATAACCTATTTATCGTTGCTAAGTACCAGATCTGAGTAATTATTGCAGTGCTCTGTGCTTTCTGCGAAGTGTATTAATGAATGTATGTTAAGGAATAAATGATGCTAAGTGCGTTGTAAGCAAGATAATCATAGATCTGTGTCCCAGCTAAGGTTGCAGACACCCGAGTCTTGCAACCACCCCTGCCTCTACCTCGGGTGAGATTGCATCTGCTCCGCAGGTGTTGCCGAAAGGGTCGGTAGCTAGGGTTTTGTTGGTACGCTCTTGAGCATTGAACCCTGGGTCTGCCCCTGTGCCAACAAATGGTTCTGATGCCGGGACCTGAAACTATGATTGTTGGGAATTGGAGAAGAAGAAGCTTTGTGCAAAATAAGTCTGTGCGTAGATCTGTTTCCCTAGTGCGCAATGTTCTGTTTGACCTGTGAAGCTTTGTGCCAAGAAAGAGAGGTCATATCTGAAGAAAATAGGTCAGATCTAAAGAAAAGAAGTCAGATCTGCGAAGAAAAGAGGTCATATCTGCGAGAAAAAGGTAAGATTTGTAAGCTTTGTGCTTTGATAAAGGTAAGAATAGTTAAAAGTCTTAGATCTGGAAGCTTTGTGCTCTATAGAAGTAAGATAAGTGGACATTTTTATTTCTAAAGCATGGATTTAGGTATGCTTGATAGATTTTTTCCTAGCTTGAAAACTAGGGCATTGTTAGATGAAAGAAAGTTAGATATGAATAATTATAGATATGTTAAACCTATGCATAGAAAAAATGTTTGGACTAAAAGATGGATGCAGGATCCTCGAAAGAATTTGTTGCAAGCTAGCTACCATGATCCTGGCGTGTAGTATAGAAAAAGTTGGGGATAATTTAAAAGAAAAAGAGGATTGACCCTATGTTACAGTTGCAAAAAACCAGGACATCTAGCTAAGGAGTTCCCTGGTGGAAGAACATATTGTCTCTGTTGTAAGGCTATGGACCATGAAGTACTGGATTTCCCTAGAATGATTGATAGACTTGAAAAGATGAATATAGAGCAAGAAAAACCTAAAGGAGATCAAGAGACTCAAATTATAGAGGAACCCCAGAAATAATCAGAGATTATGTTACTGAAAATGAAAGACACCCTGAATGATCACAGATACATCAGCTTATTAGAGATCCTCAAGAAGAAAGAACAAGTCGAAGTGAGAATAGGGGACTTCGACATTGACTGTACCCTGGATGAGGAAACATCGATAAACATCATGACTGAAAGCACTTGGGAAACCCTAGGAAGACCTGCTCTGGTTCCTTCACTAGGAGGAGTAAGCTTGTTTAAAGGAAAATTGGTAACCTTATGTGGACGGATTACCCAGATAGGCATCACTACCCATGGCACCTCAACAAAAGAAGATTTTGAGATTGTTAAGTTCGTGGGAAGCAACGCTCCATTTCCAGTTTTGTTAGGCAAAACTTGGATTGCGAAAAATTAGAATCGAAAGCAAGAAGAGACAGACTTAGAACAAAATAAGCAAGAGTTAAAGGCTTTTGTGGCTAGAAGAATAACACACTTAATCGAAGAACGGGAGGATAACATGAAGCTATTTAGGTATCAAGACTTGAATGTCAGAGCTGAACAAGTACAAGAACAAGAAAGTAGGGCACCTATCCCAGAGCCAATAAAGGAAGAAACACCGATCCTGAAACCTACCCCACAACGCGAAGTTACCATGCCTAAAGAAGAAAAGAATCAGAATGGAAAAAGGCTGACTGAGACGAAGCTCACTGGCAAGAAGTCGAGGAAACTCATGAAGAAGAAAGTGAAGTTGGAAAAATTACAGAATTTGCCAGAAGGAACCCCGCAGAAGGAAAACATGCAGAATTTGAACTTCGCCAGGATATAAGAACAATGACACTTAGTACTTCATCGTGGCGAAGCAATATAGTCGTTGACCGATTTTCCCATTCGAATTCCTCCCCGAACGGGTAGAAAATAATTAAAGGACCACCACCAGATAATTGGACCTCACCTTAATGGATATATCAACGATCATGGAAGCTTCATATCCGTTGCAAGCAGTCCGTTACAGAACTACTTACTTATTCTGTCATTCCATGCCCGAGAACTTGAGCTTACAGAATACCCGTGTTATGAAACAATGATTACTCCAGCTTTATTCTCTATCTGATTACGATACCGACAGTCCATTGACAACCCGAGACAGTGACCCCGAGATTACATGTCCGACGATCTTATTGCAACAGAAAAATCGGTGAGAGAAGTACTTGCTAGATTAAGTACAGAAAGAGTCATGTCGGAAAGAGGAATGTCCACCGGAGTCCAAGCCTCGTCATCGAGAGGTGTGGCAGCCTCTCCATCGACTGCTCGAGCTGGAACATCTCGAGCCGACGCAGAGTCGAGAACTAAGAATATAGATGACACAACCAACGCGAAGTTAGTGCCAACCATCCTAGCAGCTTACATTCCCCCTCTAAGTGGTGAGATTATCAGGGACAGTGTCCCTAGAGACTTTGAATACACCCTAGTCACTGCATATCTACCGAAAGGAGTTCGCACCAATGAGAAATAGCTGCCTGGGGTACAGTATAAAGGATTAAATAACTCACTGAAGAATGCAAACAACTAAGTACCAGAAGTAAGCATATACATGAGAACCTAACCGAGAACCCAGAAATTCATAAACTGGAGTTGCAGCTTCAGGAGGCGAAGCAACATGCAGATAGACTTTAGATGCAGTTGAAGGCCCTATCAACAATAGATAAAATGAAGCGATCCCATGAGCAACGTGTCGCACAACAACAGATCCACATGATCCAGAGAAAGGTCATGGAAGTGATGCAACAACTTCAACCTTTGCAGGATAAGGCATGCCAACTATTTTTAGAGATTGAGAACCAAGGGACAGAGCTACAACAGGTCGTGATTACAGCAGAGCAATGCCTAGGAGGACCAATCAATAACGCACTCATCCAGGAGTTCGTCGAGCAGGAGGAAATCACAAAGCAATAGGTCGAAGCGGCTCCAGCCAAACTCGAGGTGCTTGAAGAAGGATTGGCCATACCTGAGTGATTCGGGATGAGTCACAGGTGAGTGTTGGGGGCATGTTGGCCCTTGACCAAGTTTTGAGGAATACTTGGTCATATTTGACCGTTTTTGGTACTCCGACATCCAGTCAGAGAAGGAGCGCATGGTGATTTTTGGGTTTTTTGGGAATATTGTAATGGGAAAGGGATATCGACCCTTATTTAGGCCTTTCATATGTATAAATAGAAGGGTAGGAAATGTAAGAAAGGAGATGCGTGTGTCAACTATGTGATGTAAAGTGAATGGATTAGTGCATAAAGTATATCTATGTGATCAGACGTTTGTGTGACTGTAAAAGATCTGTGCCTACTGTAAGTATTGTAAGTGCTGAGTGCACGGGTCAGGGAAGGACTTAGTGCTTGGATCTACCCGGGGAAAGAGGATCTAGCGAGCTTCACAGATCTCTTGTCCTAGGCAGGGTAGGATCTTGAAGGCTTTGTGTTGTAACTTGGTTTATAGAAGATAATAACAGAAGAAGACTTTGTGGACGTATCCCTAGGGTGGGGGTGAACCACGGTAACTCTGTGTATTGTGTTGATGTGTTTGTCTCTGTCTTGCTAAATTATTTGATATGTTTAGATAGATCTATTGATGCTTTGTGCTTATGAGATATGAATGCATGCTAGATATGACATATAAGATGCTAAGTGCTTAATCTATTAGGTATAACCTGTTTATCGTTGCTAAGTACCAGATCTGAGTAATTATTGCAGTGCTCTGTGCTTTCTGTGAAGTGTATTAATGAATGTATGTTAAGGAATAACTGATGCTAAGTGTGTTGTAAGCAAGATAATCACAGATCTGTGTCCCAACTAAGGTTGCAGACACCTGAGTCTTGCAACCACCCCTGCCTCTACCTCGGGTGAGACTACATCTGCTTCGCAGGTGTTGCTGAAAGGGCCGATAGCTAGAGTTTTGTTGGTGCGCTCTTGAGCGTTGAACCCTGGGTCTTCCCCTGTGCCAACAATGACTATTAAAAATAAATGATAATGTAAAACTAACTATATGTTAAGATAACCCTGAGATAAATAAATCATCAAAATTAACTATATATTTTCTTATGAGAAGATAAATATATATATATCATTAATTTCATTTACTTTCTCAAGAAGACTATGAGTTATCTTTTAATATCAAAGAACAAAATTTCAAATAAATTACCCTAAATATACCGTTTCATCAAAGATAAAGAATCAAATAAGATTTTCACCATACTTGTAAAAATAGCATGCTAAAGTTCATCTATCAATTAATTCCACTATTTCTATAGAGATCAGTAATAAAGGTAAGTGAAAAATATTTGTAGCTTTGTTTATTCAATCTTAAACTAACATTGACGAATAATAACATTTTCTTTGAAAACCTAAACATAAAATTTCAAAGAGAAAAAATAAAAAATGAACTTATTTATCTACAATTAGCAAACTAATTGTTACTAAATTTCATTCATTTTGACTGAAGAATTAAACCAATTTTCACAATCAAACAAAATTTAAATTCTTCAAATTTCTGAAGAAATTTAAAGAATAAATAACTCACAAAAAACCTTATTTGAATCAAAATTTATATAATGAGTTCTTAATTCAACCAAGACCAAAAATGAAAGTAAATTGTCAATGTCAATCTAATCCAAACCGGTATTTATAATGGAAGATAAAAATAAAAATGAATATTGGACTACTGAATAAAATGCTTCAAATATCTCTCGTTGACAAGAGACCTCAGAATTTATCCATCCAAATTTTGTAAATAAAAGGAATTAAATCCTTCAATGGCTGCAATTTTGAATGGTCAAAACCATAGAGGATCAATCTTTCCATGTTTGTCAGGGTCTTCTCTCCTAGCATCCCATTTTAGTACCAAATCTCCCAAAAGAAAACTTCTTTCTTTTGCTTTCCTATCAAAAACTTCTTTTATCTTATCTTGGTATTCCTAAAAAATATTTAACTTGATCTCCGACTTGATGTTCTTCAACCAATTGGTTCATTCTTCTAAATAAATCATTTGGTTCTTAATTCACTTCATGAAACAACTTTAGATTAGGCAAAGCAAGATTAATAGGAAAAGTAACATCCATTCCATAAACCAATTGAAAAGGAGATGTACCTATTGATTTTATTAGTACCATTCCTGTTAGTACCTATTGATTTTTTAGTACCATTCCTGTTAGTGCCATTGTCTTTTATTGTTGTCTAAAACCTTTTTTATTATTCTCATTAAGCTTTTGTTTGAAGACTCAACAAGACCATTTCCTTGTGGATAATGAGGAATTAAATGTCCTAAAATGATTTTATATTTTTGACAAAAATCAATCACAACCATAGATTTGAAAGCTTGAGCATTGTCTGTGATGATTTTTCTTGGACAACCAAATCTTGTTAAAATATTATTTTCTAGGAAATTTATTACTACTGCATCAGTTCATTTTTGGTAGGAATTGCTTCCACCCATTTTGAAAAATAATCTGTAGTAGTGAGAATCCATTTATCTTGGATACTAGAAGGAGGATGTATTTCCCCAACAAAGTCCAAACCCCACTATTGAAATGGAGTTTCAACCTTTACTGGTACTAGGGGAAGATAGGGTACGTATTGTCTTCCAACAAAAAATTGACACTATTTTCAGGCTCTGACCTTAGAATTTACATCTGCAAATAGCTTTGGCCAATAATATTATTCTCTAAGGATTTTATACGCAGTAGCCCTCGAGGCATGATGGCCTCCATAGATTCCTTTATGAAATTCATAAATGACATTTTTAGTTTCAGATTCAATGAGACAAGTTAATAAGAAACCATTTGGATCTCTCCAATAAAGTTGTTCATTTATAATACAATATTTAACAACTTTAAGTTTTAATGATTTAGTTTTAGGTGGAGTTAAATTTGGAATATATTGTAGATTCTGAAGATAAAAGATGATATTTTGATACCATTTGGAAGAAGAAAAATTTTCATGAATTTTATTCACAGACTGTTGAATATAAGTTTCCTCTGTTATAAAAGAAGAATCTTCAAATATTTCATAAATATGATTAATTCCAAGAAATTTAATATTAGGTTCGACTAATAGTCTTTCTTGTCCTTGACCCTTAATCAACTTTGATGGTTTAATTTCCAAATCATATTCCTAAATTTTAGCTAACCATTTTTCTCTTTTATCATCACTATCTGATTGCACCAAAATATCTTTAACTAAGTTGTTTGGCACATATGCAATGATTTTAGAATGAAGAACATAAGTTCTGAAAGATTTTAAAGATTTTACCATTGCATAGGCTTGCTTTTCAAGAATGTTGTATTTTAATTTAGAGTCTCTAAGACTTTTGCTAAAGAATGCAATTGGTTGCCCCATATTTTCACTATTTTTCTGTATCATGACAACAACTATTGTATTTTCAGATGCAAAAGAGAATATCATAAAATATTTAGAAAAATAAGGACTTACCAAAACATGAGCTTCTCCTAAATATTTCTTAATATAATTGAAATAAGCTCTTGATTATGTGGTCCAATTTACCTCAGAATTCTTCTTAAGCATATTTGTAATAAATTTCACAATTTCAGCAAAATTAGGCATAAACCTTCTCAAGAAATTTATTCTACCTAAGAAACTATGAATTTCTTTCTTATTTTCGGGAAAACTTATTGTTTGAATAGCTTCAACTCTTTTGGGATCAATCCTAACTCCATCCTTCGAAACAATATGACCGAGCAACTTTCCTTCCTACATGGCAAAGTGAGATTTTTTAGGATTTAATGATAGATCATACTTCTTGCATTTTACAAATGTTTGTCTTAAATGCTTCAAATAACTTTGATCAGAATTTGAAATCACAGTTAGATCATCAAGATAAATAACTACAAACTTATCTCTTTCACCAACAAATACAATGTCCATTTCTCTCTGGAAAGTTGCACGTGCATTCATTAGTCCAAAAGGCATTTTATCGTACATAAAAGTACCCCAAGGTGTTGTTAAACCAGTTTTTTCTTTACCATCATCATGGATGGCAATTTGGTTGTACCCTAAAAATCCATCTATCATGGAAATCCTATTTTCCCCAATAATTTTTTCTAAAATATGATCCATCTTTGGAAGAGGATAATTGTCTTTCAATGAAGCTCTATTGAGATTTTGAAAATCTACACAAAGTCTAATTTCCCCATTTTTCTTCCTGGCTGGTACTAGGTTAGCTACCCAAGTAGAATATCTGAGACGGATTATGATTTCCGCATCTAACAACTTTTTTTCAATCATAGGAAGCAAAAGAGGATTTATCTTCCTAAGTTTTTGTTTAAAAGGTTTGATACCAGGCTTCAGAGGAATTTTATGTTGTATAATATTGATATCATAAGTTTTAAGGTATTCATAAGAACATGCAAAAAAATCAATATATTCTTTGAACAAATAAATGTACTTGTGTTTATACTCATGAGGAAGATATTTAGATAATTTGAGAAATTTAGGATTTTATTCAGATCCAATATTACAATATTCTACTTCCTCTAATTGTGGTTGCACTGAAGAAGACTTAACAAGAATATCATTTTGATCAAAAAATCTTTCTAATGGAATCAATCCCTTTGGGATTTGATTATTTTTTAATAACAACATTTTATGACCAAGAATCTTATCATGAAATTCTTGATCAGTTTGTTTCTCTCTGTGTAGCCATCTTGGATCATTTTGATTTTTCTNAAAAAATCTTTCTAATGGAATCAATCCCTTTGGGATTTGATTATTTTTTAATAACAACATTTTATGACCAAGAATCTTATCATGAAATTCTTGATCAGTTTGTTTCTCTCTGTGTAGCCATCTTGGATCATTTTGATTTTTCTCATATGTATTTAATTCAACAAACTGATCTACCATTTCCATAAATTTTTTGATTTGTTATTCATCTTCAAAGACTTTCCCATGTTTTTTATTATCTGGAATGGAAGTTCTGTGTCTTTTGGAATGGAAGGTATTGGCTACAAAAGCTAGGGCATTGGTTGACATATTGTGTAACCTGGGTATTGCAATGATATTAGAAGTTAGAAAGAAATTGTTTATAATATCCCACACAATATTCCTATAAGCCCTTATCCTAGGATGTTTGGCTTGATAAATCTTCCTCACTTGTTTCACAATAATCTCGGTGTGCCCAAAAACTACCAAATGGTTTATTTGTAATTTCCTTGCTTCTTCTAATCCTATAACCAAGGCTTCATATTCACAAACATTATTGGAAGCATCGGTTTCAAACTCTAATCTAAAAGAAAAATAAATTTCTTTAGTACCTGATGGTGAAATAAACATTATACCAACCCCTGCTCCTTCCAAGGATGAGGCACCATCAACATACATTTCCCAAATTTCCTGTTCAATTTCTTGATTTTCTTTACTCTCAACAAACTATTCATTTTTTGTACAAGATTCAAACTCACTATTTACAGATAATATACAATTTCCCAAGCCTTGATCTGCAACATACACTGGGTAATTATGAAGGTGTTTTGGATCACTAACTGTATAAGCCAATTTGGTTTCTCTATATAACCTAGTGAACTACCCACAAAAAAATTGCAACTATGGCATAAGTCATATCCAACTGTAAAGATCCCCCTAGCTTGCTTCCCCAGGATCTAGAAAGAAGCATACCATACTTAGTAGGTACATCTGCCACAACAATATCCATTAAAATTCTTTTGGAAGGAATTTGGGCTAAATTTACCACCAAATCTTTAATCATACCAAGACATTTTACTTTTCTATAATCAAATGAATACAAGTCTCGATATGGTCTAGTTATTTGTAAACCCAAATTTTCCATTATAAATTTAGGCATAATATTGTGAGACGCTCCTGAGTCCAACATACAATTATGTAAGAGGAGATCATGAAAAGTTAGTGAAATGTAAAAATCCACACAATCACCATTATCTTCCATATTAGGTCCAAACATGACTGTCAGTCGTTCATCCTGAAGATTAATGATATCTGAGTGAATTTTGGAATCAATAAAGTTAATGATTTTATAAATTTGTTTTTTATAGACATCATTCTTTTATATCTCAACTAGAGGCACTGGAATTTTGATTTTGTTTATTTCATGTTCCAGATTAGAGGTTCCAACGGATTTTTCTGGCTCTTTTGGCTCTATCTCCTCTTTGGTTGATGCCTGAATTTTGGTTAAAGGTTGAGTTTTAGTTGTTGGCTTATCTATAGGTTGCTTTGAAGTTGAAGCTTCATTACTCTTATCCCTAGTCAATATTTTCTTGGGTGGATTTTGATCAACAACTTTCTTTGGTCTAGGTCTCAAATCATACTTGTTATGTAATTCAGCATGAACTGTGTTAGCAAATAACCTATATTGAGAAGATGGAGTGTCTACATTGTTTATGTTCTCTTCATCAAAATATTGTCCAAAACTGAGAGATTATTCATACTATTCTTTGGTAATGTGTGGACTATTTTCATCATCATCAACCAAATCAATTTTGTCTTCTGTTTCCTCATGTTCTTCCTCATCATCTATCAAGTTTTCAGTTTTAAATGGTGCTTGAATTTTCTGATCATCATTTTTAGGAGGTCTTTGTTGAATTTGAGGGTTAGTGTTGAAATTTCTCCTAAACTGATTAGGATTTCTGATATTAGGTTCAGGTTTAACCCTCTCCGGTTCCATCCTAGATAACTTATAAGATAAATCTTTGATTAAATTAGCCATTTCTTCAATCTTCTCATCTTGAATATCTTTCCCTGAGCCTGATGGTCCTCCTTGTTCCTTAAATATTTTATTTTCCCTAACTCCAGTTTCAATTTTAATCTTTAATTTACCATATGATAGTATGTTTGATTCAATTTCTATCACATCTTCTTGCATTCTGGATAAATTTCTTGACCTTCTTTCTCTTAATAGTAATGCAAAGTTTGGGTCAAAGGCTCCTACAAAAGTAACTTTTGTACCAGGTTGTGATGGCTTAACATCAACATAAATTTTGTTGTATGTTTTATTGAATCTTTTAATAAATTATGATACAAACACATTGTTTTTTCTCCTCAATGCCCCAAACTCAGTCAAATAATATAAATGATATTTCTTTTCCCCCCATTTTCTAAGGAAAGCATCTTATAAGGATTCATAAGAATCAATAGAGTTAGGAGGTAATCCCCTAAACCAGAGTCTTACTTCTCCCTCAAACGTTTGTACTAAAATCCTCATATATACATCCTCATATTCTACTCCAGCCACATCAACAAACTCTTCAAAGAATATCAAATCTTCTACATATGTCACATCACTCTCCCCATTGAATTTGGGTAAGTTTTTCATATAATTATCAGGCAGATCATTAATATTAGCAGGTAATACCAAGGGGGAATACTTAGCAGCTACTTTATTAAAGACTCTGGTAGGAGGAGGTGGTGGTGGGTTTACCTGTGCGCCCCCTTGAGGTATATTACTAACCATGCTTGATTTTGGAGATGAGACGTGAGATTTGAAATGTAGATTGTTAAATATTTATAAAGATTGCTCACCTAAGGTTTTGATAGCTTCAGGGAAATAGCGACAAATATTTTCAAGATAGTAATAAGGTGAAGGATACTTCAATGTAGGTGAATAGGAAACTTCAGGTAAAATTTGAGATGAAGTATCTTCTTCTTTGAGTTGATCAGAATCAATGGGAGATATAACAGTAGAAAAATTAAAATAAAGAATAATCTTCTGAAAGTTCAGGGATAGAAACCCTAGGTTTAGAAAGGCTAAAATTAGGCCCAGGATAAATCATACCAGGGACGAGTGATTCTTCCTTTACCTACAAATTATCAAATCCTTCTTCATTATGAAAAGGTTTGTCTCCAAAAATAATTTTTTCTAGAGATTGAATTTTACCTTTCAAGTCATATAATTTCACCTCAGTAGGTTCAATCTCAAAAAATTCTAATTTTATATTTGGAGTACTAATAGGTGAATCAGTGAAAGAAATTTTTGTTTCAAAAATTTCTATCTTGGAAGAGCTAGCAACACTAGCTTTTGACTCATCAATACTAAATACTTCTTCATAAGTTCTAGTATGAATATGAGATGGACCCGCTTCATATTCAAATGTTGCTAATTTAGGCTCAACGATACTAATTTTGATTTTAGAAGAAGCATCTTTAGATTGAATTGTTTTGGGCTGATCGACCTTACCTGCTGATGCAAAAGTTTTTCTTTGATAACCCTTGGATTTTATAAGCTTTTCAGGATCTGAAACATGTGTGATATTTGTGGGATCTGGATTTTTCCTGGTGTTTTTTATCCCAAATTCCAGCTTTGAAGCAGTGGAGTCGCCGATAAAAATAAGTGGGTCCTTGAGAGTGTGGAGTCGCCAGGTGATTTTTTAAAGAGAATTTTGATGTCTGATTTATGTTCACCCTGCAAAATCAGATCTAGTATTTGTCGTACCCTAGGGAAAATGTACTTTCAATTCCATCCCCGACAACAACGCCAAAAAGATGTTAATCCTGAGATTGTTTGTGGCTCAGCAAAAAATGTCAGAATATCTCAAAGTAAATGATATTTGATTTAATAATACTCTTCTGCCTGAGAAATAAGTATGAGATTTCAATAAATTTATAACTAGAAAGAAAGAGGCCATATCTCATTCTTTAAGACTTTTTGTAAATCATCATAAGCTGAGAAGAAGAGCTCAGATAAACAAAACTGAAATAAAAAATAAGGTATCCAGTTAAGAAAATCTCACTTTAATTTAAATAGTAGAAATAACAAGATATGTGTGTATGATATGAATTTCATTAAATAGATAATAAATAGATCATACAGATATAGGTCTTATCTTGCTCACAGCTAGACAGAGGAAATGTTATACCTGAGTAAAATTTTAATAGACAAACTGCAGTAGAAGTTGTACTAAATTGCAGCCATTCACAAATCAAACACAATAATTTGAAGAAAGTGAATTACGAGAACATATGTAACATCACACAAGGAGAACACAACTTGAAGAAATGAGAACCAGAATCTCATATATCTCTGCAAAGAGTAAAGTTCTTTATTGAAAATATCTTGCTACATTAACGCTCGAAAAGTCCTTTTCTATCATTCTACAAATTTCTTTTATAGGTACAAGATCATAACAAAAATTGGTTATCTCCTCCTAATCTTAGGTTAAAATTACAAAAATATATACAAAATATCCCAAAATTCTACGAATAGATTCTTCAAAATCTCTAAATTTTCTCAAAGTGGTTAGCAAGTTCATTGAAGTTGCATCGATCATTCCCACTCCTAACTTGATGGATATTTACAAGAAACCATATATTTGTAGGAAATATCTACCTCAGTATATCTTTCATATGTAGGAGGAGTGTCAAGTAAATTCCTGAGATGCCATAACAGAAAGGAATCTTCATCCAATAATTCGACAATTGTTTTCCCTTTCAAAACTCTTGTTGCGCCCTTAAACTTGTTGGAATTTTCTCTTGATTTTACTAACAATGGATTATATTATGGAAAAGGAAGTAAACCCTTTTTACCATAAATTTTAGGTAAACCCATTTCCACCATTCTTTTGTAATGGTTATTAAACCATTGTACACTCTTTTGAAGATAGGTTAATTTATTTCAGACCTGCTGAATAAGATTTTTTTTTGTAAAAGCCCTTTCTACCTCAATGTATATATATTTTTTGTCTTTAAAACCAGATTGAGTCAATTCCTCTTTTTTCTTGGAATTGAGCACTTTAATTATTCGATTATCCAGTTGAGGTTTATTACCTAATTCTTGTAAAGCAGCTTCTACATCTTTGTCAACCTTTATGACCAAACTAGCCTCTTCTTCCATGATTATGAAATACCTCCACATTCTACTTATTTGTTCAATAATTGTATCCCAAATAATATGTCTAGCTCCTGTTAGATATGATTTCCCCGAAAGATTGTTTTTCAACATATCAAATTATTCCTGCAATTTAGCTTTCGCTCCATGTAATTTCTTGAGTTGTCTTTCTTTCTCTCCCACATGCTCCTTTAGAACTTTGATTTCAGTTTGATGACTTGAGGCTTCTCTTTTTTATATTTTTAGCTCAATTTCTTTGAGATCTAAATCATCTAAATTCTTAGCCAATTCTTCTAATTTGTTTGCTAATGAAGCAATCGTAGATGAAGATGAAATTCCTTGTTTTAAAACTTCTATCTATTATTGTAAAAATTTGACTTGTTCATTCAGTTGAGTTATAAAATTCAAAAGTTGTTCCTTCTCCTTTTGGATAGCCATTATTTCAGGAGTTTGGACATGATCTAGATCAATCATTTTAAGTTGTATTTTCAAAATAATTATTTCATTGTCCTTATAAGTTATCAACTCATGTATTGGTTCTTCATCAATAGAATTATCTCTTATTCTTAAGAGTTTCTTTTCCAAATATTTTATTCTCATTTGTCTGACCCTGGAAGTTGTTTTCTCTAGCTTCAATTGCTCTTTCAGATGATTGTTCATTCTTTGAAATTTATTCATATTGAGAACAGTCTTGATAATGTCTCTATTGACCATCTCTCATGTCTGTTTGTGCAGATCCATCTTGTCAAATAAGGGGACATGATAAAGATAAAAAGAAAATTTTGTTGATTTATAATTATTATGACCTTGAACACTTGTACCTATTGATTCCAAAACAAACAAATTCTATCTCCCTTTCTCAAAGTCTATTGTAGACAACAACCTTGTTTTTGATGAATCATGGTCTAACTTTTGTAGTAGAAGTTGCTTTATCTATACATTCTTGTCTTTCATACTATCGTATTTTGAGAGTATGCTTTGGGGTTTCATTTCTGAATTCCCTTCTCCTGTTGGATTCAAAAACATTGAGGGAAGAAGATCCATTGAGTAAATTGGTTATTTTTTAATTTCTCCAATGGTTCTTGTTTCAGATTGAACTTCTTCCTCTACATTTAACATTCAAGCAATTGAATTAGCTTTGATTTCAAACAATAATGACCCTTTTGTAGTTAATACACTTCTCAAAGAAGAAACATAACTATGTGCACACCAATGCACAAATTATGGGAATTTATAGGATTGGGGCATGATAAAATGGGCTAGGTTCGAACCCCAAGTGTTAAAATAAGTGTTTAATTCCCTGTGTCTGGCTGCTGATGAATTGTACAATTAGTATAGGTCAAAAGAGATCCTAGGGTCAAAAATTTGACAATCCCTATCTACTAGGGTGACTTTAGTAGGGGTTATGATCTAGATGGATATTGGTGGCCTTCCACCTCTTGCAATTGGCTCACATACAACTTTTATCTTGGAAGTTACAATTTTCATCTTGGCAATTTTTTCTAGCATTTCGGGTCGTAAATTTCCGAGGTGGTTTTGAGGCCCTAAACATCATTTGTTGGGCCTGCCACAATCACATTGTAGATAAAGTCACAATCTAAAAGAGTCACAATGTGATGACATAATGTGTATTCCTTGTATAGACCTTTCCAATGGGATACCGTGCGCTTAAAACAAAGATTGTATGCAAAAGTTACGACCCCGGGAAGTTGATGTACCAACTTACGCCATTGGAACCCACATGAATTTTGGTGCTTCATCTCCTAGGGTTAGGTTTTTTTATGTCTAGGGTTTTTTGTTTACTTATTGATGCTAAAAAGTCATGGAGGACTCATTGTAATGGGCTCAGACAAGTGCTTATAGCCGTCGCATATCTTCTCAGAGATTAGCTACCACCATTCGAGTAAGATTGTTTTCATTCTGCATTTTACAGTTTCAACAGATTTATTTATTGAATAGAAGTTAAGTTCCACTGTATCTATGTTATTGTTCTTTTTATATCTATGTTAATTTTATAAATATGTGTTTCATTTTGTTTCACTCATAAATCTGGATCAGTGGTATCAAAGCGGTCTGCTCTTCATTTGTTTCTTTGTGCATGTCCCCAATAAGGTCAGGGTATAAGCAATTGGGACTCGAACCAGTTGAGTCTTTGCAAGATCGGCCTCGCCGAACCCGATGACCGCCCATGGGGGAAGAAAAGAGAGACGGTGGAGCAGGAGATCCATTTAATTTGTTTCTCAAGGAAGCCCTCTCGTGACAAAGGAACGAGATGATGGATAATTTTTCACAAATCCTTCAACGAATGCCAACAGGTGACGCGTCTTCCTCAAGCAGAGACGTCGCCTTCTTCAATGTACAGATAAATTTTGATATTCCTATATTTGAAGGTCAAATAGATGTGAATGTTGTAGAAAAATGGTTAAACCTTCTAGAAGGGTATTTTTATATCCATAACTTTTCTAATAGAGAAAAGATTACATTTGCGCTACTTAAGGCCATTCCCCATGTCAAATATTGGTGGGATACTTTATGTGAGAAAAAGGAAACAGAGGGATCTACATTATTTGTAGTTGCAGCCACTTGGGGTTCCTTCGGGGATGATATCAAGGAACAATACTACCCTGTTGGAAGTTATGATGACTTATATACAAAATGGACCACACTGCGGCAGGAAAGGGACTAAACATTGCTAGAGTTCACCAATGTCTTCCATACCTTGCGCACCAAGTTGGGTATCAAAAACTTTGAGCAACATATGGTGCTCAAATACCGCGATGGTATGCATAGATACATCCAGACAGAAATGGAGTTTATAAACATATCTTCCTTGGGCGCGACCTATCGATATGTTGTCAAAATCGAGCAGAAGCTTAACCAGAAGACGCGGGAGTTTGGTTCTGCAAACCTCTCATAGAAGAAGTAGGGAAAAGGCGGCCCCAATCCATAGAGAAAAGGGCAAAGCAAGGATGGAAAAACTCAAGAAAACCAATCTAAACTGCAAACAAAGAAGGACAATGGGAATAAAGAGAAATACATTGGGAAATGGTGGGAGTTCCATAAGAGCCCCTGGAATAATACCGTTGAATGTCACTCAAAGAAGTCATTGGTGGCTGAGGTGAAAACCTATGAATCATATGCGGGCTCTGACTCTGAGTCAGAACCAGAAAAATGGAGACAGATCATTGATGCAGAACCCAGTGCCACTATTTATACCACCACCAAGGTTCATCCCGATGAACCCGATGAAACAGAGGAAGGTGAGTGTCTCTTTCATTCACAGATGTGGGTGAAGGGTACTCTTATGCACTTCATCGTTGATAGCGGTAGCGAAAAGAACCTCATCTCAGTGGAGGTCGTCAAGCGGTTGGATCTACCGACAACACCACACCCACAGTCGTACACCATCGGATGCCTCTTCCAAGGGAGCGATCTCTGCATCAGCCAACAATGTCGCCTGGTCTACGACATCAAGCCCTTCAAAGATGAGGTATTGTGTGATGTCACCCCCCTTGAATTTTGTGATGTTCTTTTGGGACAACCTTATTTATGGAAACGTCATGTTGTATATGATTCTAGGTCTCGTAGTGTTATTATTACTTTGGACAAGAAATTATACAGGATACCCAAGGTAGTCCCATCTATTTCCATTTCCTTGATATTTTCCAAGCAATGCAGGAAGGTCATCTCTCAGACCGATAATTTTGTTGTCTTCGTGATTTGCACTCAAAGTGAATAGAAGGTTGCAACCACATCCATGGCCTCCATGATAGGTCTCTCCACGTAGTAGAAGCAAGTGGATAAGTTCATGGAAGAATACAAATACATCTTCTCCTCACCCATCGGGGTACCTCTACACTGTCAAGTCAAGCACTCAATCGATCTGACCCTCGGTGAACCTCTACCCAATGGACCAATCTATCGTCGCTCTCTATCAGAAAATGAGGAAATCAAGCATCAAATCCAAGAGTTTCTCGCAAAGGGGCACATCCACCCAAGCTCCTCACCTTGTGGAAGCCCAATCGTGCTTGTGTAGAAGAAGTACAAGACCTCGCGACTCTGCATTGATTATCGAACCCTAAATAAAATCACAGTCAGGAACTGGTACCTAATTCACCGAATTGACGATCTCCTTGACCAACTCAAGGGGGGTAAATAATTTAGTAAGATTGATATGAATTTCGACTACCACTAGGTCCCAATAGAACATACCGATGTATGGAATACTGCCTTCAAATCCAAATAAGGTATTTTTGAATGGTTGTTCATGCCCTTTGGCTGGAAAAATGACCCAACAACTTTCATGAGGATGATGGACGATATCTTGTGGCATTTCACCAATTCGTTTGTGGTGGTGTATTTGGATGACATCCTCTTCTTCAACAATAATTGGGTGGAACACTTGCAACATATTCAACATGTTTTGCACACTCTGTGGCAACACAAACTATATGCAAATTTCGAAAATTGCTCCTTCGTCATGAACAAGGTCTACTACCTAGGCTACATTGTTGATGAGCATGGGGTGCATGTCGATCGAGCCAAGATCTAGTTCATCCATGACTGGCCAGCCCCAACCACACTCACTGAGCTTCGAAGCTTCTTAGGCCTTGCCATATTCTATTGCAAGTTTGTTTTGGGATTCTCCCACATTGCATGGGCCCTTAGCCAAGTGACCAAGGGAGGTGGCAAGGAAAAATTTGTGTGGGGCCAGTCACAATAGAAAGAGTTCGATGATTTGAAGCAGTGCTTGTGCTCGACCCCGATGCTCTCATTACCCAACCTGCATCAGCCTTTTGAGATTGAGACAGATGCTTTAGACTATGTTGTGGGCACAATTCTAACTCAACATGGACATCATGTGGCCTATCATTGTGAAACACTATTAGATATTATCCGTAAGTACCCCACTTACTACAAATAAATTTAATCCATTGTACAATTATGTCACCAGTGGAGGAATTACATTCTCGAGAAGGAGACAGTCATCCACATTGATCATAAGCCTTTGCAGTTCATGAAGACACAAGGAAAATTGCATAATGACAACCATCAGAAGTAGTCCACATATTTGTAGCAGTTCCATCTCAACATCAAGTATAATATAGGGAGCACCAACCACGTCGTTGACTGCCTCAGCTGACATCCAGTTGTAGCACTAACCACGGTGCTACACTCCTGTGGACTTGAGACCTACAGATGACCCCAACTCTATGAGAGTGATCCTGACTTCGCCACTACTCACCATATGTTGGGCACAAACACAGTTGTTATTGATTTTCATCTGCAAGACAGATTGTTGTGGCATCTGGGCCATCTCTTCATTCCATTAAGGGAGCGAGTGAAGTTGATTTGGGAAGCTCACTATAGTCGGGTGGTAGGACACTTCAGCGTAGAAAAGACAGTGGCATTTTTGAAGCAACATTTCTATTGGCCGAAACTTCGATAGGATGTCAGTAAGTATATTAGGTCCTACACGACCTGCACCATTTCCAAACCGGCCATTAAGAAACAAGGAATGTACAACCCTCTGCCTACTCCCAACAAGCCCTGGGAAACTATCCTGATGGAATACATGTCGGGACTTCCTTCAACCAAGCAGGGCAATGACTGTGTTTTCGTGGTTGTTGATTGATTTTCCAAGATGGCGATTTTGGTCGCTTGCAAGAAGATCATCATAGCATAGGCCACTGCCAAGATCTTCTTCAAATGAGTGTTGGTACATTTTGAGATACCACAAACCATCGTCTCAAATCCAGAGAATTGGTTCCTCAACACATTTTGGTCAAGCATCTGGTCACAACTAGACACCAAGCTCACCAAATCCATGGCCTTCCACCCCCAAACGGATGGTCAAACCGAGGTCATCAACAGGATGATCGTGCATATCTTGCGCATGTACAATTCCAAGCATCCGTGCACATGCGTTGAGAGTCTTCCCTATGTTCAACACAATTACAACATATCCATACATAACTCAACCAGCCTCAACCCCTTTCAGGTGGGGTTGGGATTTCAACCATTGGGTCCCATGTATGTTGCAGTGCACCTTACATCAACATAGGAAGAATCGTCCCATGCAAAAACTAAATCTGACAAAGCCACCTGGTTCATTGAACAAATCTATCACATCCACCAACGGTTTCAGGATATTTTGCAGAAGTTCAATTCCAAGTACAAGCAACTCCATGATCAACACCATGTGTCACACAAGTTTCAGGTGGGAAATAAAGTTTGGTTGCACTTGCAGAAAGAACGCCTTACATTACCCCATCGGAAGATTCATCCACTCCGCTATGTACCTTACACCATCACTAAGGTTGTGGGTGAAAATGATTTTGAGCTCAACATTCCCCCTTTCCCTTGCTAACACCTCGTGTTTAATGTGGACCTCCTTCGGCCATAGTTTCCACCCTTATTGGACATCTCATAGATAGCAGAACAATTGACATTGACAAAGCTCAACCCTGAATGCATGGAGCAGGCATCCATTGATCATATCGTGGACACATTGGTCAAGGGCACTTGCCAACAGAAGCTTCATATTTATCGGGTTGTCAAAGCGGGGCAGCGCCTGCACCAAGGCAAGTGGCTCACTCGAGGCCAAATTCAGTAGAAATGTCCTCATTTGATGGGGGAACTCAATGCAATGAAGAAATTTTATTCCTAAGGAGGGAGGATTGATCCAAATGGATATTGGTGGCCACCCACCTCTTCCACCTATCTCACATACAAATTTCATCTTGGTAGTTACAATTTTCATCTTGGTAGTTTTTTTCTAGCTTTTTGGGTCCTAAACTTTTGGGGTCGTTTTGAGGCCCTAAACATCATTTTTTGGGCCCGCCACGGTCACAATTTAAACTAAGTTAGAGTGTGACAACATAATGTGTAGTCCTAGGATAGACCTTTCCAACAGGCTATCGTGCGCCTAAAACAAAGATCGTATGCAAAAGTTACGACCCCAGGAAGTTGATGTACCAACTTATCCCATCGGGGCCCACATGACTTTTGGCGCTTCATCTCCTAGGGTTAGCTTTTTTTTATGTCTAGCATTTTTTGTTTACTTCTTGATGCTAAAAAGGCACGGAGACCTCATTGTAATGGGCTCAGACGAGTGCACGTAGATGCCACATCTCTTCTCAGAGATTAGCTACCACCATTCGAGCAAGATTGTTTTCATTCTGCATTTTACAGTTTCAATAGATTTCTTTATTGAATAGAAGTTAAGTTCCACTGTATCTTACTTACCTGTTCTTTGTATATCTATGTTAATGCTATAAATCTATGTTTCATTTTGTTCCCCTCATAAATCTGGATCATCTTACAGACTTGGATTTCTTGACAGTGGAGGGTTTCAACATTTTAAGTGAAATAAACAAGAAAACACGTTTTGGCTCTTACCCATAAAGTGAACAGGAGAAAAAAAATTTAATTCGTTGGAAGACTTAGTGTCGAAAGCTCCAATTTGGAAAGGAATTTGGAATCCGCAAGAATAACAATCGAATTTTGACAAAACAAACAAAAATGACATTTTTCGATGTTTTTATTTTGTTATAACTAAATCCTAAATATAAACAAATTGAATTAATTACGATAATCAAAATGATTGTGTACAAAAATATAATTATACGATCAAACCAATGGTTTTTCAAAAAATGGTAAGTGGTTTATTTTCATGACACCGTGCTACTCGGGCAAGTGGTTTTACAATGAATTTAGCTTATAATGAGGTTGCCTCATCGTTCGACACGTTGCATCGACAAAAAACCTTGTGATGTCACCATGTTGGGGGTTGTTCCCATTCAACATCTGCATATAGGAAGAGAATGAACCGTTGATTTCATCGTCGATTTGATCTACCGCTCACAATCCATGCGATCTGTAAAAACATGATAATAACATTAAAACTTTGAAAAAGGAATATAAAATATGTGTGTATATATATATATATATACATTTGATCATAATATTATTATCACTATGTACAAAGTCTAAGTCTAAAATAAAAATTGAATAATTTGATTCTAATTAACCAAATGAACACAACTTTAACATTATATATTACAAATTTTTTGAACTAATACAAAGTTAATTAAGAAAAATTAATCCAAATATAATCTGTACTAATGACGAAAACCTAAGAAAGTGGAGATCTAAATAAAATTTTGAATTTAATTTTAGACTTTAATCTATGTCCTAACAGGTGGTACGCCACGTGGTTTCTCATGGTTGAGGAGTTATGACCTCATGAATTGGAAGCCCCGAAGAATGGTTAAGAATCTCCTAAACAGTTACAAGTCTTTAGTTGGAGGGTAAAGTGGTTTTAACAAGAAAGTTCAAGAAGCCCTAAAGTTAAGGAAATAGATTAGTTGGAAAAATTGTAAATACACCTCAAGAAGTCACTCATAAGTACATTCACACAAGTTTATTTTGAATATCTTCTATGTGAGAAAGTGATCTATTGTTAAATATGAGACGGAAATTTCTAAAGTAGTGAAGGTGGAATTTTCAGGATTGCAGATGAGAGCAAGGGTTTTTCTTAAAAAAACCCTAGTTTAGTTGACCCCTGGGGGTCAAGATACTAGTGTCCCGTGAGGCACCCCCGCGGTTTACCTAGTGTCTTTCACGCGAGGCCCCACGTGATATCAGGCATATGTCCAGTGAGGCTAAGTCATATTTGAAGAAGGATGTTTGGATCAGGTTGCAACAAGGTTTGATGGTACAACATGGTTGTTACAAGATCTGAGATGGTATGCTTCAGGTTTCATGAGTAAAGGTATGTATTTTATGTGTTTGTTTGAGACTTGGTTTATGGATGGTATGACACATGCTTAAGGCATGTCTTGGAGACCCTTGTGGTACATGGTTGCATGTTGTTGAGGTTCATATCTTGGTGATATTGATACATGCTTGATACATACTCTTGGTATTTAGTTCATGGATGTTATGGTTCATTGTTAGAGGCACACATTTGTGATATTGGAATATATTTGAGGCATATCTTATGGTACATGGAATAATACATGCTTGATAAACATTTTGGCACATGGTTTGGATACTTGATGTTGGGGCATATGCTTGGTATAATCTGTGTGAGTGGATCGAGTTGATATATCAGAGACAGAGACAGGGACAGTGATGGGTTATAGGTTGATGCATGTGATAGTACATATGTTGGTAAACATTTGATGCATGGTTTATGATCAGTTACAGGTTGATGAGACAATGGCAGTTACAGGTTGATGAGACAATGGCAGTTACAGGTTGATGATCAGTTACAGGTTGATGTGACAATGATAATGACAGGTTGGATGACAAGTTGATTACATGTTGATTATCAACGGCAGTGACAATATCAATGGTAGTGACAATTTGTGTCTACACTTATATTTCAGGGCGACAGGACATGGCAAGGAAAGGGGTTCATAGCGTCCTTCTGGTTGGTGCCAGAAAACTCAGGGAGTTGGAGCTTCCTTCAGGTCGTGTCGGGGTCCTATAATCATAGTTGATTTTATTCTTCAACTATCTATTTGACATTTCTCTTGTGATGAAGACATTTATCTTGCTGGGCTCGGTTAATTTCACTTCTCCCTCCATCCATTTCGCCTGATCCTTCATCACCCTGTTTCACCCTTCATTCCCTCACCCTCCATTTCTTCACCCCTCTGCCAATTTCGTCCCTGCATGAATAAACACGCTTGGGATAAAAAACAATAGGTAAATAACAAATGGTTAGTGGCATTTTTTTAATACTAATTAGCATAGTAAATTTAATTTAATTAGGTTAGTGTAATAATATATTAAAATTATGAGAAATCGAAAACCCTAGCGCTCTGCAACCCTAGCGCTCTGCAACAACGAAGCTTTTGATGCACGCCCTGACACCAGAGCTCTACCGCTAAAATCCAAACTCTGAAGGCGCACACCTCATGTGATTCTTGCACACCCAGAATGAGCTCAAGAGAGGAGGGGAAACCCCCCTCGTACAATGACATCACTGCCAACAACAGAACCAAAATCCGGGCTTAGCGACCTGCCTTTGAGCCACCGGTGCACCTTCGGGATCAACTCTTCACCCAAGAACAAAGACTCAGAAAAGAAATGGAGCTAGAACCCAACACGTCTCATCCACAAGCTTCCAGAGGATGGGAACCAGGCAAGTGTATACCGCAAATGGACAAACCCCCACACTATCACATCAAATCAACTCAGGTAGGGGAGCACACTCAGTTTATGATGGATCATGCATTGATCGAAAAAAAATTGGGCCTTTGGCCGACCGAATGAGATCTCACATGCTGGATCAAGGACTGGTGGAACCCCAAAGGTGATTATAAAGTCCAGCTTAGCTCCAAGGGATTTTTCACAATAATCCTGTACAACCTTGAAGACAAGGATAAAATCTTTGAAAATGGACCGTACTTCTACAATTCAGCGGGACTGTTTCTGAGATTTTGGACCGACAGATTCATCCTGGAGAAGGAGGAATTTACAAGAGCACCAGTGTGGATCCATCTGTACTCCTTGCCCCAGGAATTCTAGCTGGAAGAAATACTCATGGGCATCGGAAACACCGTGGGACGATATGTCAAATCTTCGAAGGCTACAAATATGAGGAAGTACACCTCATATGCCTGCATCTGCATCTATATGGACATATCAAAGGCCTTGCCAGGATCTATTATGCTAGAATACCAGGACAACGACTGGAACCAGACCATCGACTACTAATGTATACCCTTCTGATGTAGAAAGTGCCACGAGCACAACCACCTATTCAGAGACTTCCCTCTGAATGCTACAGCCACCAAGATCAACGAAAGCAAGCAAAAGGATGGCTCCGCCAATGTCACAGGAAGATGAAAGAACCCATCAAGGAAACAGAACCAGAGCACGGTCCCAAAGATCCCCACTAAAAAATCCTATGACGTTTTGAGTCAGTTTCTAGAAGAGGAGGAAATACAGAACCCCCATCAAGCAACAATGCAGGCAAAGAGAAAAAGCGTCGAAGTGCCAAATACATCCCAATCAAAATAACCAACCCATGCAACACAAACAGGCACAGACGGAGACACTACCATGCTCATGGATGAAACGGATCTGGCGGATATAGACCTGGAAAAGTTGGAGGAAGCCCTCAATCAAAAAGACCTGCAACATATCCCGGTCGATCAGCTTCGAAAAGTTCATAAAGTGTTCACCAACTCCACAGCGGGATCTACAGCTAGACTGGGTATTACGGTAGATCCAGGATCAGAACCCAAGAGAATAACTAAGGAAAACAAGAGAAGGGGATGCAAAACAACCCATCGTCTTATTAAAGAGGTCGGGCACCTGATGATCAAATCAGGACAGATACAGAGGTTATCAGAGGGATACCTCCACCCCCCTCCACCTTCCTCATGATGAAGACAATTACTTGGAATATCAGAGGGCTCAATGGTAGATCCAAGAAGAGGATCCTCCGAGAGTGTATTAAAGTTGAAAACCCGGATATCCTTCTTCTGCAAGAAACTAAGAGTGCAGGCCAGGAAGTTGAAAATATCTTCCGACGTAGATGGAGAGGTTGTGATTTCTTTTACCAAGATTCAGTGGGAGCCTCTGGAGGACTAGCCATTCTCTGGAATCCACACACAGTCTCTCTGTATCATCCCTTCTCCACGACCGGCACTCTAACGGCTCACTTCACAGTCACAGGATCCACTAAGGAAGGAGCCATCACGAATGTCTACGGTCCGCAGACAGCCCAAGAAAAGGAGAGCTTCATGCAAAATCTTCAGCATGTCAAAACTCTTTTACATATGGCACACTGGATCGTAGGCGGCGACTTCAATATGATCCTGACGCTGGAAGAGAAAACTAGAGGAACAAAACGGTTGGAGCAGGACATTGGTAAGTTCAAAACCCTAATAGAGCAACTAAACATGGTTGACATGGAAACCCGAAATGGAATATTTACCTGGTCCAATAGAAGAACAGGACACCAGCATGTAGCCTGCAGATTAGATCGCTTTCTTGTGGTTGAAGCCCTTCTTGAGAGCGATCAGGCAATGTAAGCAAACATAATGCCAAAATCAGGGTCGGACCACTGGCCTATTGCTTTCTACCTGGACCTAGGTATCACCCCCAGACCCAAACCCTTCCACTTTGAAAATTTATGGCTCTCCCACCCAAACTTCCACCAGCTGGTTCAAACCTAGTGGGCCCAGGCGGAAATAGATCATGGTACTCACATGTATAAATTCTAGCAGCGCCTCAAGAACTTCAAGCAACAATTGAAGAGCTAGAACAAATACACTTTTGGAAACCTCTTCCAAAGGCAGAAGGAGATCGAGTGCCAACTCGAAGAACTAAAACGAACCTTCATCTCAGGAAGCAAAAATCTAGACCTAGTGAAGGAAGAGGAGAAACTACAAGCAGAAATGGAGGTTTGCAGAGAACAATAAGAAATCCTTTGGAGGAAAAAATCTAGGGTTCAATGGCTTAAAGAAGGGGAGCGAAACACAAAATTCTTTCACAAAGCGATGACACAACGAAGATACATCAATCGAATCACCCAATTGGAGGATGCTCAAGGCATCCCCATAAGAGATCATGACCAAATCGCGGAGGAACTCAACTCCTATTATAAAGATCTCCTCATAGAGACCAATATGAATAGGGAAGAAGCAATCCAGAAAATAACCAAGCACATACCACCGTTGGTTAACCCTGAGCAGAACAGAGCACTGCTAAGCCCAATCACTCAGACAGAAGTGGACATGGAAGTAAAGGAAATGCCCCAGGGAAATCACCAGGTCCGGATGGCTTCACCACGGATTTTTTGCATCACTGCTGGGACATGATCAAGGAAGATGTCTGGCTGGTGGTATAAGAATCAAGAACCTCTGGACAAGTACTCTCTGCACTCAATGCAACGTTCATCACTCTAATCCCTAAGGAGGAGCATGTCACACACCCAAAGCAGTTCAGACCAATCTCCCTCTACAATGTCATATATAAAATAATCACAAAGGTTATTACTACTCGCCTCAAGCCGCTCCTACCTTTCATTATTTCCAAAGAGCAAGTTGGCTATGTAGAAGGGCGAAAAATCATGGACAGTGTCATTCTGGCCAATGAGGTGATCCACTCTTTGAAAGTGAGCAAAACATCAGGTATGCTTATTAAATTCGATCTCTCAAAAGATTTCGATAGATTAAGCTGGCAATACTTGTGTTCAGTGTTGGATTCCTTTGGCTTCGATAAACTATGGGTCAACTGGGATCTCAAGCTCACCTCCTCTGCTTTCTTTTCTATTCTAGTTAACGGGACACCCTCCCAGCCCTTCCATTCCACCAGGGGAATCAGACAAGGTGATCCTCTCTCCCCCTTCCTCTTTGTGCTTATGGCAGAAGGATTAGGTCGCTATCTCAAAGCAGCGGTTCTTGAATGATCCCACAAAGGGCTACCCCTTCATAACCTCCATTCGGCACCCTCGCACAACCAATTTGTCGACGACACCCTACTTATGAACACCCCTACTGTCAGAGAGGCCACAAAGCTCAACTCAATTCTCTCTGACTTCACAGAATCCTCGGGCATGCTTCTAAACCTGGACAAATACAAACTCTACTTTAACATGCCATCCTCGGTTCAGAATCATCTTTCAAGACTTCTAGGCATCTCTAAAAGCTCCCTTCCTTCCATCTACCTAGGCATACCCCTTACTGGAGAGTCAACGCGATCCATCTCATGGAACAACCTGTTCCTGTCTATAGCCAACAAGCTGAATAAATGGACCTTTAGACCTTTGAATATTGCTGCCAGACTGGTCCTTCTCAAGTCAGTCCTGCAAGCTCTGCCCACCTACCTCTTTACTGCTCTGGCAGCGCCCATTTCAGTTATTAGAGAAATCATGTGCCTCCAACGGAATTTCCTGTGGCAAGGAAACCAAAACAATAAAAAGTGGGCTTTAGTTGGATGGGATAAACTTTGTAAACCAAAAAAGTTCGGAGGGTTGGGATTACGGGATCCGGGAAAGCTTAACCAGGTCATGGGAGCCAAAATGTGGTGGAGGTGGCTGCAGCATCTGAAAGAACTCTGGGCTCAAATCTGGAAACAAAAGTATGCCCCGAACACACAGCCTGACCTATTAATTAGATTCAATGAACATATACATGGATCCAATATATGGAACACTGCCTGGCAAAATCGCCCCCTGATCCAGAAGCATGATTTCTGGGAAGTGAGAAACGGGGAAAGCACACTATTCTAGCAGGACTCATGGCAACAACTACCCCCTCTCAGTGACTTGGAAAGCCTCAATCCTCTTAAAAAAAGATTACATCTAAATATATTCAGGACAGTTAAAGACCTATGGATTCCAACTCATAGAAGCCAACCCTAGAGATAGTGGAAAACAAGGCGAACAAAATTATAGCTCACGGATGATATCGACCTTCTACCTTGGCAGGATTGTGCTTTGCATCGGAAAATTCCAATCAAAGAGGGACCAGACATCCTTCGATGGGGCCACTCTATAATAGGTATATTCTCGGTTAATGAAGCATACTACCTACAGGGAAACTACCACAACCAAAACCCCAAAACAATCTGGAGAAAATTCTGGCAAAGCTTTCTTTGGCCCAAGGTATCCAGTTTTCTTTGGCTCACAGCTCAAAACCGTATCCTCACATGGGATAATATTTTAAAGAAAGGATTTATAGGTCCCTCTAGATGCACCCTATGTCAACAAAGAGAGGAAGCCATGGAACATCTCTTCAACAATTACCACTACAATCAACAGATCTGGGATTGGGGGGCCCAAGCCATGAAATGCTCCAACCAAAATTGAGGCAGCATCAGGGACACACTCACTAACTGGGAGATGATCTCCTTCCATAATCCAATTCTCCAACGTATCTGGCAGCTGCTCCTGGGTTTCACCTTATGGGCAATTTGGAAAGAGAGAAATAAGCGAATCTTCCACTCAAAAGCCTCCCCTCCCACCATTACGTGGGAGAGGTTTAAGAAGCTAATCCGAGAAACAGTCCATAGTAAATCTTGGCACCACGAAGACCTACAATGCATTCCCGAGGAGGACAACATTATTAGAGGCTGGGACATGCAAATTCGTGTGCAAACTCAGGTGAATACTAAAGGCAGACGCGCCAACAACCCCACGATATGGACCCCACCCCCATCAAGCTTCATCAAGCTAAACTTTGATGGGGCCTACAGGGGAAACCCTGGACCAAGAGGTTTCAGCACAGTCCTTCGGAACCACACTGGTGAGATCATTCACCTGATGGTTGGATTTTTAGGTGAGAACACACACAATGTGGCTAAGCTCATAAGCCTTGTCAGAGGCCTCCAGGCTACCATTCAAAACCATTACCATCAGGTCATCGTTGAGGGAGATTCCCAAATTATCATCCAACTCATCTCCAAAATCCTACATGGCGAACACCCTAGGTGGATCTCCCCCAGCTGGAGACTCTCAGGCCTTCTGGAGGATTTTGGAGATCTCATCCACCCCAATCTCACTTTAATCCCTTCTCATGTGAAATGAGAAGCAAACAAATTTGTGGATCACCTGGCGAATACTGGAGTTGACACCAAGTCCGAACTCATACATTGGCAAGCCCATCTCTCTGATGATACTGATCTCTCAAGGTGATGCAAAGACCTTGCGAACAGAGACTCCTTAGCCCCGGATGGGGTGACACGCGGCGACGCCTTGCCACATGGCTCAGCATCAAGCCACAACTTAAATGTTGTAGGTCGCTCCCCATCCCTTCCACATTTACGATGGTAGTCGGCCATTATAGCCGCTATACGGAGGAGGGACTTCTCCCTCGCGTGAACGCACTCACTCAGCCAACATTCAATATGACAGGGATAATGGGAAGCCATGTGAAGTTGGCATTTGATAATTTGAAAGTTGGAGAGCCTGGACAGAGCTGGTTCACTCTCATTTTAGACCTCCCCGCCGGTTGGGAGCTCTGGTACAGTTCTAGTTCACTCTCGTTTTGGTGCATCCTCGTTTTGGCTCATTCTTTATGTGTCTTTATCCACCCCTCATCAACAATGACAAGGAAGCGAGGCAGGCCTCGTCGAGGCTCGGCCTGGTACACCCAAAAAGAGCAGAGGCAAAGGAGGAAGAACCTGGAGCGCGCTCTGTCAATGGTGACTTCCATTCTCTGGCAGAGAGCTCGAGCCGACCAATTGGCACTCCATGCCATTATCGTTGAGCCTAGGACAGAACGTAGCACGCACACCATGGAAATTGATCCTGGAAGTTTTCTGAAGGAAGGCGTTGCAGATGAGTTTCCAACCTGCTATGTTGAGGAAACGTCGTACCTGGAGGATTTAGCGACCACCTTGGAACCCCAAGACACGGTGCCTGAAATGCAGTCTGAAGGGAGAGTCAGCAGATGAATTCCCAATTTGTATTGTGGAAGAGATATTGTGGATGGATGACTACAACCATGCTGAGAAGGCAACGAACGAGGACGAGTCTCGGGACAATGCATGCACAGAAAGGAATGTGGACGAGCACAAAGCAGGGATGAATGTGTATGCGGCCAGTGCAGGACTGAACGTGATCGAGGCCAGAGCAGGGATGAACGTGGAAGTGGGGAACAAAACCTTCGATGAGGCAGGAAATAATGACTTCCATGGTCCACTCCTTTGTGCATAGCATCTGGCTCTGGTGTTCGAACTCTGAGGCCACATGGCAGACCAGGAGAATAGAGCCCTCCTTATGGGACATCGTCTGGACTTGCTCCTTGATGCGTACTCCAACGCTCCAGCAAAGAGGAAATGTCCAATGTGTGCACAGTCGTTCGACATCCCAGCCAGATCCACGTGGCAGAAAGGCAATGGCGACAGGTCACCGGGTAGCTGAGTTCTCCTATGCTAGTTTGTTTTCTGTTTAATCATGTTGTTGCTACATGTAAACTTGAACTATGGCCATCTGTCCTGGTTTCCTTTGGGCAGGACAGAGGGAAAAATAGTTTTAGCTTATCCTCCTAGACTCATTTCACTCCAAACTATGTTGGTTTCCGGTAAAACGACAACATTTTTGGTGGCTCAAGACGACTATATCTCTGTGTATTTTGTCAATGTTTCTATGTTAACTTAATATAACAGGT
>SNQJ01S0020424.1:37736-54856 GCA_010110895.2 Picea sitchensis
CTTGGTAGCTATTTTATGTAATAATAAAAAATAAAACCATTCCTAATTTTCTTCAAAAATGTTGCATTATCATCAAAACCTACTCACAATGACATCACAATTTTAAAAATCACCCCAAAATTTTTAATTCTAAGTTGGAACAAGTATTTACTCCTAAAGACCATCTTACCAAAATTACAGTTAGGATATTTAGACACTACAGAGTTAGTTGAGATCAACTTTGTCTAATGTGTCATTAGGTAAAAATGTGTTTCTTAGTTACGTAATCTGGCAGTCACGATATGTTCCCGACATAGAGTGATCTGACGGATCATATTCTCCTCAATACTAACAACTACATTGATTCATGGATTAACATCTGATTGGTCCATGATCTCTATTTAAAGAGAATGTAGGGTCATTTTCCAATGATCGATTGTGAGAAACTCTCTTGCAAATCTCTCTGTAATATTTTTCTTTTGCATTAATAAATTGATCCAAGTGGTGATGTTGGCTAGGGAAGTGGATGTATCCTCGTAGGGGTTTTACCACATCAAAACATCGGTGTGTTGATCTTTGATCTGGTTGTGTGAGTGGTTATTGAAGGTGTTCATGCTTTATTGGAATACATGTGTTGTCGAACATGGTATCAGAGTGCATTTGAAGACCCACTCCCATTGTAGATCAAGATCGTGAAGTCGTGTTTCCGCATCTATGGCTTCCTCCATTTCCATACATTTTCGGGCTGAGAGAGTTGTTCCATTTCATTTAGAGAACTCGTTTTAGTTAGGAACTCCTTTTGTTTCACTCAAAAAGGTTTATGTTTTCCCAAGATACGACCATTTCAATTAGATACAGAGGTATAAATTATGAATACACCCTTTTAAATTTTTGCAGAGATAATATTTCAGTTTTTTGTTTTTTATTTCGAGGTTGCTACTCTTTTTGATCTGCATATGTTCTTTTCCCTACACTCAGTGCGATATTGGGAAATTAAAAACAGAGCAGAAAGAGTTTTCCTTTCTATGTATGCTCTGTGTCGTGTGCTCTGTGCGATCTTGGTAAATAAGAAACAGAGGGAAATTTGCATTTTCCAGGTAAGCTAATTGAGATCTAACCCTTGTTGCTATCGAGAAGCGAAATTTTTTTCTTGTGTGATTTTTTTTCTTTTTTTATGAGCATGCTCTCCAAGGCCGTCTTCCACAACAACAACAACAAAAATCCTCCTTTTAAACAATATAATATGTTTTGCACTAGTTCACTCGGTTAAAAGTTTCTTTATTAAGTAAGAGGTCTTGAGTTCAAGTCTATTTTTTGTTACTTTTTTTGAAAAAGTTCATGTATCTACTGTAAAGTGTATTTCATTTAAATTATAAAAGTGAATAACTATAAGTAACCTTAATATTTCATTTTAAGTTATTTGTTTTGCATGCAACTTTCATTTATAAAGTAAATTCATTATAAAAGTGATTCCCACTTATTCTATAAAAGTGAGTCACTTCATAAGCAACTTATTTGTAAAAGTGAGGTTATTATAAGGAGCGGTATCACCACGTGGATCAACTTTTATTACCACGTGGCTCTTTGGTTAACGTTTATGCCTTTTTTCAAAAGTGCATAACTTGCACATTCAAAGTCCATTTTCAGTGCAATTTGTTTTAAACAACCTATTTTTTCGAGATATTTCCATCCAGACCATGCATTTCATCTTTTTATGCAAGTTTAATATGGCTTCTCCCAATGATATTTTTCTTACCATCACCAACTACTTGCAATGGAAATCCCATATGGAGGATTTATTAATAAGTAAAGGACTGTACTGTATTACCTTGGGAAAAGAACAATAACCCACTATTGATGACAAGTATTCCAAATGGATTAATAGGAATGATGAAGCTCGTGGACTAATTGGAATGTCCATCTCTCTCGATTTAAGGTTTCACCTTAAAGAATTTGATGCTTCCAATAAATCTTGGGAAAATATTGAAGTTGTTTTTGGTAAACACAATATTATTCAAGCTCACTAGTTGGAGAATCAATTAATGACTTTAAGTCCAAATGATTTTCCTTGCATTGAAGATCACTTATCGCAGTTCAAAACACTTAGACTTTTGTGTATCGAGTGCCAACTAGATATGAAGGAATATTGATGCATATAAGCTATTGTTTCTAAGCTTGGTAGTGCATATTCTGTTTTTGTATCTAGCTTTTATGTCACTAAAGAAGCTGTAGAGAGTGCTTAAAAAGAACCCTCTCTTGAGTCCTTTTGTGATTTTCTAATTTAAGAGAAAGATAATCTTGTGCAACTAGGATTGATCAATACTGCAGGTACATCGAACAAAGCCTTAGTGGTCCAACATAAATATAAATCCAAGAATCCCAAAAAGCAACATCCTCGCCACAAAGACAAGCAAAATAAGGGCCCCAAACCCTCTTAGCCAACTTCCGCTCCTAATGGTGATAAAGGAGAAAAGACTAAAAATAAGAAGACTAACATACATTGCAACTTTTGTTGAAAGATGGTCATGATGAGTCCAAACATTTTAAGAAGATGGAAGCTTTGGAAGCAGTGATGAAAAAGCACAACATCAATATTGATTCTTCTTCTTCTAACTCTTCTTCTCATGGACATGCACTTTCTGCTTCTGGTTTCTCCTTCAAACAATGCAACTTCTACTTCTTCTTCTAATGAGTGGCTTATTTATTATGGAGCATCTTAGCATATGGCTGAGGATAAAGCCATATTTTTTTCTCTAAATGAATGTAACACGAAGAAAATATTTGTTAGTGATGATAGATCTCCTAGTGTTGTAGGGTCTGGAACAATTCAGGTAGATAATGGTCATTTCAATGATGTATTATGTGTTCCAATTCTTTCATGCAACCTTATATCAATACATAATATTACTCATTTAGGTGAAGGTAAAATTGTAGATTTTTCACCCCATCAAGTTGTAATCAAGGATCTAAAATATCCTAAGCATTTTCTTGCAACTGGAATTGTTGATGATATTACCAGGTTGTACAAGTATGACAACTTTGTGTCATCATCTTTTCCATCATTTTTTGTTTCTCATAGCGATGACCTGAGCAAACTTTGGCATGAGCGATTTGGTCATCTAAACTATCGCTCATTGCAACAACTATGTAGTCACTAGATGGTGATTAGTCTTTCTCTTGTTTCTTGTAGAGATGGTGTTTGTGCCGGTTGTGTTATCGACAAACATCATCGGGACAATTTTTACAAACGTTCCTCTTGGCATGCCTCGACCCCTTTGTACCTTGTTCACAGTGACTTGTGTGGTCCACTTTCTTCTCCTTCTTTTTCTGGGGGTAATTATTTCTTAAATTTCATTGAAGAGTTTTCCAGACACTCTTGGGTTTACTTCTTAAAACTAAAGAGTGAAGTTTTTGAGAATTTTTTGGCCTACAAGGCCCTTGTAGAAAAGCAATATGGACATCAACTTCAAAGGTTAAGAACAAATAATGGAGGCAAATATGTGAACAATAATTTTACAAGTTACTCCACTACACAGGGCATCCAAATGCAACACATTGTTCCATATACATTACAACAAAATGGTGTTGTTGAGAGAAAGAGTTGCACATTAAAATAAATGGATAATTGTATGACCCAATCTAAGGGATTAAGTCTAAAGTATTGGGCAAAAGCCATTAACTTTGTAAATTACATAGTAAATCACACTCCCACAAAGGCTCTTAAAAATATAACACCAGAAGAAGCATGGAATTAAATCAATCTAGATGTAAACCACTTCTGTGTATTTAGTAGTGTAGCATGGGATCACAACCTTGATGAGAAAAGGAAAGCACTGCAGCCTAAAAGTGAGAAGTGTATATTTTTCAGTTATCTGAAGATGCCAAAGGTTACAAACTTATTCAACCTCATTGTAATGAAATTATTATTCGCAGAGATGTTAAATTTGATGAAAATATATTTCCATACGAGCCTAATTCGATGTTTGTGACTTCTTCGGCCTGTGATCCATCTTCGACATTTGTGCCATCTTCTGTTCCTATTTTGGTTTCTTCTTCTTCTTCAGATGATGATAATGAGGATGAAAATCCACCTCTGCCTACTCACCTTCCTCCAAATGAGTCCATTGAACATGAACCTGAACCAACACCATCGCTTCTTATATGGGTACGTTCAACACGAGAAGTAACTAGTGATCTTGTCAGTGATCCTTTAGATCAAATTCAGACACGTTGACAAATCCAACGAGACTATTCCATTTTGGCTCAAGTTTTAGAGACTCATGATACACATACATTTTCATAAGCTTCAAGTAATCTATAATGGGATACAAAAATCAATGAAGAGTATCGTTCTTTAATGGAAAACGATATTTGGGATCTTGTACCTCTTCCGAAAGGAAGAAAACTTGTCAGATGTAAATGGGTCTATAGAAGTAAGTATGCATCATATGGAAGTGTTGAAAGACACAAGGATCGGTTAGTTTCCAAAGGATTCTCTTAAGTTGAAGGTATTGACTATAATGAAACCTTTTCCCCTGTAGCCAAAATGAATTCCATCCACCTTATTCTAGCCATTGCAGCCTCACTTAAATGGGAGGTCCATCATATGGATGTTAAATCAACCTTCTTGCATGGGTATTTACAAGAAGAATTCTACATGGAAAAAACTCATGGCTATATCCAAAATCAGTCCATCCTTGTTTTCTGCCTTAAGAAATCTCTTTATGGTCTTAAGAAAGCTCCTTGAGCTTGGTATGCCAAAATGGACAACTTTCTTCTTGATAACATATTTTTTAGATGTCATTCTGACCCTAATGTCTATGTAATATACCAGATATAAAAATTTATGCAGAACATAAATAAAATGCTAGAAATGGTAGAATAACAGTAATATAACCAACATAATCTCCACAATAACACAGAAATGATATAACAACAACAAAAAAATAACACTTTGATTCAGAAAGCAATGTTCACGGGCCTCTGTGAGGGGGAAACCTCAAGTCGAGCAACGCTCTGTTACAATAATCTCCAAGCTAGGGTTTTCATACCCTCGACCCTTATTTATACTAAATATGTCTATCAAGAGAAGCATCTGCATCTAGAGGAATATCCTTCTAGAGGAAGCTTCTATTAGGTCTTCTTACATCCATGTATTCTATTTTTATTGAAAGGCCTTATTAATATTGACCTTTACCTTATTCTATTTTATTGAAAGGCCTTATTAATATTGACCTTTATTACATCCGAATATATTGATCTACCTATGTGCGGGTTAGGACCCTAACAGTCTATACCAAGAAAGTAGGAAACCGTCTCATAATTCTTGTTCTTTATGTTAATGACCTTATCCTCATTGGTAGTGACCCAAAACTTTTAAACCATGTGAAAACCAGACTAAAGAAGAAATTTGAAATGTCATACTTAGGCTTTTTGCACTATTTCCTTGGCCTCCAAGTTTTGAAAACCAAGGAAGGATTTTTTATTTCCCAGTCTAAGTATTATTGTGACTTTCTTCTTTGCTTTCACATGAAATATTCTAAATCAACCCCTCCTCCTTTCGAGTCTGGAGTCAAACTTTCTACCACCTATACTTCTCCCGAAGTTGGTGTTGTATCTCGTCAGTTAGTTGGTAGCATCTTATATTTGATTCATACCCATCCTGATCTTTTCTTTGTTGTTGGTATTGGTGCCCAATATATGCAAACACCCCATGGAATCCATTGAAAATAAACTAAAAGGATACTTTGGTATGTTCATGCTACAATTTAGTTTGGGATACATTACAACTTAGGGGGGACTCCTTTATTGGTTGGTTTCACTGATTCGGATTGGCCGACGACCCTGATGATCGAAAGTCTACTGGGGGTTATGTTTTCAGCCTTGGTTTAGGACTTGTCACTTGGTCCTGTAAGAAACAATGAGCTATTGCTCTTTCTTCAACAGAAGCAGAGTACAAAGCAACGATTAATGAAATTCAAGAATCCTTGTGGCTTCGACATATCCTTTGATATTGATTGGATCATTATATTATTTTTCATCTATATCGATCCTTTCATAGTGGAAAAATTGGAGGAATTAGCTTGCAGGGCCATTTTAGTGGCAAGTCCCAGTTTGGAAAATTGGGGTCTGGAACCTTCTAGGGCCATTTTGTGGCATCAAACGACATTTTTGGGGGTTAAAAATTTCCTAAAATAACATTTATCTCGTGATGCTATTCTACAGATCGAGACCTTTCCAACGATGAAAAAATTGCGTCAATTAGAGTTCATATGCAAAAGTTATGCCTCCCGCAAGTTGACCTATCGCGTTGACCACCATGGTACAAGAGGATGCCACCTTAGCCTCCATTACTCATGCATATGGCACTATCCATGTGAGGTATTTCACGAATATTCTAGAAGGTTCAAAAACCTACCACAATTAAGGGTTGAGGAAGTAAAAAGCCTGCCCCTAGATGGCTATCGGGGTATGTTAAAAACTGGGCCACTAGGAGGAGAAGGGGGTTCCATTCTTTTGCATTTTATCTTGTTCCATAGCCGAGAAAAGCATCTGAGTCAAGTGGTATTATTTGAGCATAACAGAGAAGGATATATTCTGTAGTAAACATATAGGCCACAATTCAGAGGAAATTCCATAGAGAGTGCCTCTTTCTTCGTATTTTCATCATTTCTTTACCATAGAAAAGAGAGAAGAACAACCTCACCTTCTAGCTGGGTTTTCTCCCATATTGGGTTTCCCAGGTCATATTTTGTGTTTATTTGTGGATGGTGTGAATGTGTTTTATTGTTCTCTATTTTTCTGCATTTTATCTATTTTATCAGTAACTAAATATTCTAGAGATCTAAAGGAAATTAACCTTAGTAGTAAATATTTCAGTATTTTATTAGATCTGTTGTGACGAACTATTCCAATGGAATATCCACGACAATTTACAGTTCATATTGGTATTAGAGAAATTTTTTCTTTTGGGTATTTGTGGGAAGTTGCAGGATCCAAGAATCGGCTTAAGGAGAAGTCACATAAACCCTATCCAGGGAAGACAAGTATGTTCATAATAACCCTCGAGATCCAACATAAGAGATATTTGAGAGGTTGGAAGCACAAGTTGCCGACATTAGTCTCAATATGAACCTCCTCATGGTGGCTCTAGCAAGAAAGCTCGTACTATTCAGAGATGATGGAGTCTCTAACTCAGAGAAGAGATCAGAAGATCAGAAATACTTAGGAAAGGAGTCGTAGAAAGAGAAACTGAGTTTGAGTGCCGTGAACCCTTCATAATCCCTATTCAAGATGGAAGAAAAAGTGGACACAAATCCATACCAAGGTGAGATCAATATATTAAAAATGAATCATTGGTTGCAACAACTGAAGTTTATTTTAGCATTCACCACATAGATGAAGAGTAGAATATTTCATTTGCTAGATTGAAGTTAGAGGTCCATGCTTTAACCTGGTGGGAAAGACGTAAAAAAACAATTAGGCTGGAGGGTGATCTGCTAGTAACTAAGTGGGAGGACTTCAAAACCCTCATTAACTCCCAATTTTACCCTACCGGGTATGTAGAGGACCAATGGATCTGGTGGCACTACTTCATGCAGAGGTAGGGGCATAGTGTATAGGAGTACACCATTGAGTTCAAAAAGATGGCCATAATGTTGGGTATCTCTCCCAAGAAACTGGATGTACTCCTCAAGTATTTGGGGGTTTTACACGGTCATTTACGAAATAAGGTGATGCTCTTCAAGATAAGGATGGTGGATGAGGCATGTGTATAGACACAATGCCTAGAAAACATAGGCCAAAAGAAGGGGCAACCAAATGGTTCAAAGCAGAAAGAGCACCATAAAGATTCCAAGGAGGGGAAGAAGAAGTGGAAAGGGGGAAAAGATAAGAAGAAAACAACCACTTCACAACAGAGTAAAGATCCCAACAACCATTGCAATCATTGCAACATTTATTGCCACACTGAGGAGAAATGATGGAAACTACATCCAGAACTGAACCCAAAGAACCACAAGAAGGACATAAAGAAAAATAAGTTGGTGTTGGAGCCTAATTATCTTCATGATTCATAGGTCTTGTTTCGGTCATGTTTGGACCCCATTTCCGGATGGGGTGGTGTGGGGGGGGTTTCCCTCCCACATTTAGAGCTAGGGGGGTACAGGGGGGGCAATGCCCCTTGTAAAATATTGTAATTTTGTTGTCAATCTGGACCGTTCATTATAAGGTCGCAGATATGACGATAGACATTATGTTAGGGTTTTTTTACCATAGACGACAACCCTCTTTTATGAGAAATTTTATTGCAGCTGTGTGTGAGAGTGAATATTGTATTCTGAGAGAGGATATTGTGAGAGAAATAAGAGGAAGTTACAAGGAGTGTGTTGTAGGTTGTATCCCTTCATTTGTTAGATAATAAAAAGGAAGGACCTAGCAATTTCTCTAGTTGACGTAGCCCACACTGGGTGAACCACATATATCTGTGTCTTTATTGTATCGTGTATATTCTATGTTTTAGTTTATCTGCGATCCTATTTTTCTAACAATTGGTATCATAGCGAAAGGTAGCTCGAAGGAAAAAAGGGTTCCTGGTTCGAGTGGGAGAAATGGCGAAAGTTGGAAAGTTTAGGGTCGAGAAATTTAACGGCCAAAACTACCAGTTATGGAAGATGCAAATGGAAGACTACCTATTTCAGAAGGATCTTTTCCTACCGTTGGGAAGAAAATCAAAGCAGTCGGTTAGTATGTAGGATGAGGAATGAGAGGTTCATGACAAAAAGACATTAGGAATGACACAGTTGTTCCTGGAAGCGTCGGTGGCTTTCAATATTTCAAAAGAACGACAATGAAGGATATGATGGAGAAATTGGCTAAACTATATGAAAAACCCTCAACCTCTAATAAGGTATTTCTAATGAAGTGATTATTTAATATGAATATGTTAGAAGGTGGGTCTGTTTCTGACCATTTAAATGAATTTAATACGGTTACTAATCAGCTAAGTTCTATAGGAGTGGAATTTGATGATGAGGTTAGGGATCTTCTAATTTTGTGCTCATTGCTAGAAAGATGAAACAAATCAGTCATGGTTGTAAGTATCTTTGTCTCTGGTGCAAACACTCAGAAATTTGATGATGTTGTTAGTGTTATCCTTAGTGAGGAAATGCAACATTAAAGCACAGGTGAGACATCAGGTAATGCATTTACCTTGGAAAATAGGGGAAGACAAAAGGAAAGAGGAAATAGCTCAGGGAACTACGAGAATTGTAGGAAGGGCAGATCCAAATCTATAATAGGAAAGATATAATGCAAGAATTGTGGGAAGAAAGGACATACGAGGAAAGACTGTAGAACTCCAAAGAAACACAGAGATGGACAACAAGAGAAAAATTAAAAAAGAAAATGTAACAGGTGATGTGTTACAAGATGCTTTGATTATTTCTTTAGATAATATTAATGAATATTGGGTAGTGGATTCAGGGGCTTCATTTGATGCCACACCCCATATGAAATATTTCCAAGATTATGTTCAAAGTGAATTTGGAGAGGTTTAATTGGGTGATGATGAACCATGTCAAATTGTTGGAATGGGTAAGATTACAAATAAAGCAAAAGAATGGAAACCAATGGTTACTGACAGAGGTGAGACATATACCAGATCTAAGAAGAAATATAATTTCAACATGGAAGTTGGAAAGTGAAGGTTGTATAACTACATTTGTAGATAAGGTGTGGAAGGTCACTAAAAGATCATTGGTAATGGATAAATGAGAGACGATAGGTACATTGTATTTATGTACTGGTAATGTTGATTCTTCTATCTCTTTAACTTCTACATGAGTGGATACAAAACTGTGGCATCACAGGATTGGACACATGAGTGAGAAGGGGATGCAGATACTTCACAAAAGGAATTTGTTTCCAGATCTTAAACAAGTTGATTCATATTTCTGTGAGCATGGTGTTTATGAAAAATAGAAGATAGTCAGTTTTCTTAGAGTCGGAAAGGAAAAGAAGAGTGAAAAGTTAGATCTTGTGCATAACGATGTATATGGACCAACTCATGTATCATCTCTTGGTGGCTCTCGTTATTATGCTACTTTTATTGATGATGCAACTAAAAAAACTTGAGTTTATTGCATTCAAAAAAATTCTGATGTTTTTGATACTTTTAAGAAATGGAAAGATTTGGTTGAAAATGAGACAGGAAAAAGTTTGAAGTGTCTCATATCAGACAATGGAGGTGAATAATGCAACAAGGAGTTTGATGATTACTGTTTATACCAAGGGATTCATAGAGAGAAGACAATTCCAGGAACACCACAAGAAAATGGTGTGTCAGAAAGGATGAACACGACAATCATGGAGCGTGCAATGAGTATGAGATTGCATGTAGGGATGCCCTTACAATTTTGGGAAGATGTCGTAGTTACTACTATTTACTTAAAAAATAGAGGACCTTCAAGCTCCTTGGATGGTGGCATTCCATAGGAGGCATGGACAGGTAAAATGGTAAACTACTCATTTATGAAGATGTTTGGTTTTGAAGCATTTGCCCATATTGATAAAGAAAATAGAACAAATCTTGAGGTAAAATCCAAGAAGTGTACATTTATTGGATACATTGTTAATGATTTTTGTTATCGCTTATGGGATTATGAAAATCATAAAATCAATAGGATTAGAGATGTGTTATTCAATGAAAAGGTCATGTACATAGATCAATTGTAGGGAAAGAAACAAGAAAAAGAAAACACATAATACATAGTGCTCGATGAAATTCCAAAGGTACTAGAAAATCAAAATGTACAACAACATGAGCAACATTCACCTCAAAATCATGCAAGTGTTGTTATAAGATTTACCAAGTTAAGTAGATCCCCTAAATGATACTCTCCTTCATTGTATTATTTATTGTTGACTGATTCTGGTGAACCAGGAATTTATGAAGATGAAATGTAGGTAGACACTAAAAAAAAGTGGGAGTAAGGCATGAAAGAGGAAATGGATTCCTTGGTAAATAACTAGACTTGAGACTTGGTTCAATTTCCTGAAGGAAAAAGAGAATTGTAGAATAAATAGGTGTTGGAATACTGAGAAGGGGGGTGAATCAATATTATGCAATATTTTACCATGTTTTAATCAGAACATGTAATCATTAATTTTGTCAACAATATATCATTAATATATCATGAGAAATATCAATCAACAATGCACAGACAAATAACCACAGATTCACAGTACACCAGAATTTACATGGAAACCCAAATGAGAGAAAACCACATAATGCTTTCTTATATGTCAAAGACTACATTCATAGGAAGCACTAAATTCCAAATTCTCCAGCACCAAATGGAAGGAGCAACCAACCCCTTGATTTACAAGCACCAACTTGAAGGAAGCTCCAACTCCCTAAATTCTCCAGCTACAACTGGAAGGAGGCTCCAACCCCCTGATTTACAGGCACCAACCTGTTAGCACTTTGTAATTTTCCCAAGGCTGTGGAGGCAATCACATAGGTAACATCAAACCACTTGGAGTCCTGGATCTATCCCTCCAAGACTTAGAGAGGGCTCTCTCTGTCTGATATAGATTTGTTTATAATCGATTTTAGGCTAGTTATTACTGTACATAGGTTTTGATTTAAAGAATTGGGTAGGGGCAGAGAAGAGGAACTGTTGGGCTATGGAGTCACAACAAAAAACTAATCAAAATCCATTTTCAACAGGCTAATCTTGCAGGGAAAGGTAGACAACTCACTGGATTTTTTTGATTTAAATGAAATGGGACATAAGAAAAAGAAATAAGTCAATTAAGATGAAGAGAAATTGAGAATTGTTCAGCTAAAAATCAGATGAAAACATGGAAATTATTCACAGTCAAAACAAAGTGTATCTTGCAACAAATTTTGTTTTATAACTCCTGCAAATAATTCAGAGAGAGAACAGGTATGTAAACAGAGAAAACACATTTACTAATGAGAGATGCACATCACCAGTCAAATTAATCACAAGAATTCTGCAACATAGCACTGTACTATTTGGAAAATGAAAACATGGTCACAGTGAGCTATATTACAATGCCGATATTCTTCTTTTCAAAATCCCACACTAACCTACACCCATTAACACATTTAAATTACAAAAAATTATAGAAAAGAATCTCCCCCAGGCTCAGGAGGTCGAAATCAACAACCTGGCCAAAGATAGAATCAAATCCCCGAAATTTTTTAACTGTCTGCCATGAAAGATAAGCCGAACTGCTGAAAATGGGGGTCAACTCAAACACTTTTATCTCCCAAAATATGATAGTTTTGTGAAAACTGAAATATTTTATTGTATACGAATATGTCCCGAGAAAAAAATATTTCGGTTTTTCCAAATTCATCTCCAACTCTCCAAAACAGCTGTCGCAAGATCATGACCAAAATAGGAAAAATGGAATCCTGAAAAATAGGGCTCAGATATGGCTTTGATTCTCCCGACTTATGACACCTGTGTAAAATATGGGAGAGGTTATTTTTCTTCAGCCCATTGTGGAAAAAAACCTCTCTTGGTTTTTCAAAATTCCTTTTGGTTTTCCTGGAAACGATCTCGAAAGACAAGTGGTCAAACTGTGCAAAAAATGGTTTTTGATTTTGGGGGAATGTGGTTTTTGGAGGGGAAGGTGGTATTCCGGACCCCCCTAGGGTGGGAAGTGGTATTACGGGGGGAGGGTCTGGGATATGGGGAAAGGTGCGGGTTTATAACTTAGGACAATTTTTTTATTTAATTTGTTTTTGTTTTTCTTATTTGTTTTTTTGATTTTTGCTTTGTCTTATTTGTTTTATATTTATATATTTTATTTATTATATGCATTTTTATTTGTTTTATTGTTTTATATTGTTTTGTTTATTTTTTTATTAATGTTTAATTCTAATATATTATTACACTAACCTCATTTTTAACCTAAACACACTAACCTAATTAAATTAAATTTACTATGCTAATTAGTATTAAAAAATGCCACTAACCATTTATTATTTACATATTATTTTTTAGCCTAAGCGTGTTTATTCATGCAGAGACAAATTGGCGTAGGGGTGAAGAAATGGAGGGTGAGGGAATGAAGGGTGCAATAGGGTGATGAAATATCGGGCGAAATGGATGGAGGGAGAAGTGAAATTAATCGAGCCCAACAAGCCATATGTCTTCATCACAAGAGCAATGTCAAATAGATAGTTGAAGAATCAAATCACCTATGATTATAGGACCCCAACCTAGGCTCCAATGGGGGATGAAAACTCCCCAGGAGATGTCAAGAACCACAGATCTCTGAATAGGCAGACCACTGCCTTATCCATTGGGGTGATCTCAAAACTTTGTTCTGCAACCTGCATCTGTTTTGATCCTTTGTGACCGAACCTTAAGCAAACAAATGATCTGTATACCAAAATCTGAACTGAACTGAAAAAATGTTGGAAAAGTGCTCACAACCCTGAGCTTATTTGCACATTGCAAAACTGACTGCTGAAAATATGCTTACCTAGTAAGCTTGTTTATGTACAATCCTATTCTAACACTGAATGCTTGGTTTCAGGGGATATAAAATATCCAATATAACCAATAAAATATTTGATCCAATACCTTATCTCTTTCATTGTTTTTGACAAAACTCAGAGTTAGAGCTTGTAAGGGAACTAGGAATTGATTTTTAGCATGATCTTCATAACATAGAGCTTTATATATATGAAAAACTAAAGAGGCACTGGAAATCAATTGGCATTTTGAAGTGAAAAGCTCCTCCATATAGATAGTTATAGGATCATGAAAGACATGACCTATCCCTTGATTTTCAACAAATTTGTGGTCAAAATTGGGTATGACACATATGCTTTTTACATCATTATACAGTTCCTAATATGGTTGCAAATTTTCTGCTGAAACAAACCATGAAAGAGATTGCCTAATCATGTCTATATCATAAACGTTTTTAAGTCCATAACTGACAAATGAACCATGACTTTGACAACACAAGTCATCCAACACATCAACTATTGGATCTTGCATGGACTGAGATGATTGTTTTATTGGTTCCAATACAAATTCTTGATTTTTTGTGTGCTCATCATCCATGACACGATTAAAAATTTTCTTCAAAAACTGAAATGAATTTAAGGTTAATGGTATAGAGTTCTAATGCATTAATTAATCTTCTGTTTGAAGATCAATGTAACTCAGGGGCTGTAAATTTGGATCAAGAACAACTTGTATGTCATCAATGACATTTCCCACTGATTCATCAGAACATTCTCCATCCCTACTATTGACAGTTTGCTTATGATTTTCTCTCAGAATTTGAAATGAAGAGAAACATAAAGGCATAGATCTTTCACTTACTCTAAGATTTGTTGCATTTTCCTCCTTGTTGTCATAATTGTTGTGCAAAGGATGATTGTCATATTTGATCTATAACTTAGCTTCCTTCTCCCAAAATCATGCCACTGGTTGCTTTGAACAATCAACATCTATCTCAACCACATAATCATCATCATATTGATCATACTTGGGTAGATTATCCAGGTAAGAAATGTCATCAAACATGCACATCATATCATCTTGTTGTTCCTATGCAAGTTGAGTTTGAGTCTCATATTTGATTGAGTTGTGAATTGAATACATAAAGTAATCATTTTCTGGTTTATGATACCAAGGGTGACCTGCAAAAGTCATGGGCACAATGACCCTTTCTTGCTCTGCAACTAACAGAACATGGTGTCTTTGAACAACAATTTTTTCTCTTATGATAATCCTGTGCAACATTTCTTCCATTGTACTTGCTAGAATGTCTAGCTTCACCTCTAAGGATGTCGGATTCTCCTTTTCTTTGTTCTTTATGTCTTCTGCCTCCAACTTTGACCTTTTGATCAACAAATGGGCTTCCACACTTATTGCACTATCTTGCATTTCTTTTAATGTTGTGGTGTTTCTTTCCCTTAACTGAAATGCCATTTCTGGATCAAAGACATATGGATGGTGCAAGAGAGCTAAATCACGAGGAGGTTTTATATCAACATGCATTGAATGGTAGACTTGATTGAATTTGGCTGAAAATTGTTGCACTGTTTCTCCTGGCTGTCTTTTCAAGTGATTATATTCTTCCAAAATGAGGAAGGGATTCCTCTTGATCACCCATTGATCCAATAAAACTTTCACAAACTGATTGAGATCACTGATGCTTGCAGTTGGCAGATCTTTATACCATTTCTTAGCTCTACTTTGCAAAGAAAAAAAAAATCCTAATGCAGACATCATCCTCTTCCACCTAAAAAAGATCAAGATAATTTTCAAAACCTTGAATGTGTTTCTCAGCAGTGATGTAGCCATATTCTCCGTCAAATCTGGGGAGATATTTGAAGTAATTGGCAGGGAAACAATGGATTATGGGAGGTAAGACAAGAGGCTTGTATATATCTCAGATTTTTACAGGTGTAGGAGTATGTACAAGGATCGTAACACTAGGCTTAACCTCTTGAGGCTCATCAGGTTGAACATGCTCTTCATAAATTTTGGTAGTATCATCTGGACCAGGATCATGAGAAGGGAAGAAATAATTAAAAATAAAACCTATCATATCTTAGATAAAATTCCAGCTTAAATATCCGATCTTTTCAGATGGTCTGGTCATGTTTCAGGTTCTTCCTCCAGTGGAGTCTTTGAATTGGAACTAATTTGGAGTTGATTGGAGTCACCAGGTGGATGATTCAGCCTTCTTGTGTCTAATCACTGTCCACCATCAGTAATCAGATTTGGAACTTGATATGATTTCTGAGGAACATTCCCCAGTATGGTCGCCACTATGTTAGCACTCTGTAATTTACCCCAAGGCCGTGGAGGCAATCACATAGGTAACATAAAACCACTCGGAGTCCTGGATATATCCCTCCAAGACTCAGAGAGGGCTCTCTCTGTCTGATCTAGCTTTGTTTATAATCGATTTTAGGCTAGTTATTATTGTACAGAGGTTTTTATTTAAAGAATTGGGTAGGGGTAGAGAAGAGGAACCATTGGGATATGGAGTCACAACAACAAAATAATCAAAATCTATTTTCAATAGGCTAATCTTGCAGGGAAAGGTAGAAAAATCACTTTATTTTTTTGATTTAAATGAAATGGGACAGAAAAAAAGAAATAAGTCAATTAAGCTGAAGAGCAATTGAGAATTCTTCAGTTGAAAATCAGATGAAAACATGGAAATTATTCACAGTCAAAACATAGTGTATGTTGCAACAAATTCTGTTTTATAACTCCTGCAAATAATTCAGCGAGAGAACATGTATGTAAACAGAGAAAACATATTTACTAATGAGATATGCACATCACCAGTCAAATTAATCACAAGAATCCTGCAACATAACACTATATTATTTCGAAAATGAAAACATGCTCACAGTGAGCTACATTACAATGTTGGTCTTCTTCTTCTCAAAATCCACACTAACCTACACCCGTTAACACATTTAAATTACAAAAAATTATATAAAATACTCTCCCCTAGGCTCAAGAGGTCGAAATCAACAACCTGGCCAAAGATAGAAGCAAATCCCTGAAAATTTTGAATTGTCTGCCATGAAAGATGGGCCAAACTACTTAAAATGGGGGTCAAATAAGATGCGTGTATCTCCCAAAATATTACCGATTTGTGAAAAATTAAATAGTTTATTGTAGATGAGCCTGTCCTGAGAAAAAACCTCTTTTGGTTTTTCCAAATTCATCTCCATGTCTCCAAAACTGCTGTCGCAAGATTATGACCAAAACAGGAAAAATGGAAGCCTGAAAAATAGGGCTCAGAGATGGATTTGATTCTCCCAACTTCTGATGCCTATGTAAAATATGGAATACATTATTGTTCTGCATCATGTTTCGGAGAAAAACCTCTCTCGGTTTTTCAAAATTCCTTCTGGTTTTCCCTGAAACGCTCTCGGAAGACAAGTGGTCAAACTGTGCAAAAAAACGGTTTTTGATTTTGGGGGAAGGTGGTTTTTGGAGGGGAAGGTGGTATTCTGGACCCCCCTAGGGTGTTAAGTGGTATGAGGGTGGGGGGTCCTCCATAACCTGGTGGTGACATGTGTCCAGGGGAAAACCACTTTTACCAGACCC